>JBCJKH010054497.1:9023-21696 GCA_039877255.1 Loriculus beryllinus
GCAGTGTTCAAGGCCAGGTTGGACAGAGCCTTGGGTGGCATGGTTTAGTGTGGGGTGTCCCTGCCTATGGCAGGGGGGTTGGAGCTGGATGATCTTGAGGTCCTTTCCAAGCCAAACCATTCTATGATTCTATAATGGTGTGCCTGTCAAAGACCAGCCAACATATGTGATTGGTCATGTACGGTAAGCCGTGCCCACCTTTGTCCCTTTCTCCTTGGGCACCTGCAGAGATAAACTCTGCATTTACCTCTTATCTTCAGCCACCTCATCCAACAAAACACCTAAGGGGCTTGTAGAGTGGCTTTCTTGCACAGTGTACCCACTGCTGGGACTGCCAGGGTTTGTACCTCTGCAGCATTTTGCCACTAGGCAGAAATGGTGTTATCAGTAACCTATCTCAGAGAAACAATCAAATGAAATTGCTTTCTCCTCCTCTACTGCTGCCTTTGCTCATAATGATTTGCTTTGGCTTCTTGCATATATATGTAATCAAATGCTGCCGCTTTCCACATGCTACAGATTGCTGTGTTTAAATTTAGAGGAATCTCCCTTAAATATTTATTTAAACAATAACATCCCTTGAGGCCTTGAGGAATCTCCCTTAAATATTTATTCAAACAATAACATCCCTTGAGCCCTTTATAAGTTGCTATATGAGATTGCCTTTCATGAAAGACCCCAACTTTTTGAAAGAAACGTATTTGAACTGCTTTCCTGCCTCTCGGCCATGCTGTGAGCCAGCACCTCCTTCTGCCAGGTTTGCAGGTCCTGTGGCTCAGAAAGCCAGTGCCTGCTCCACAGGGCTTGCAGACCCATCTCTCAAATCGTGTCCAGCAGCTCCCAGAGTTGCAGGGCAGAGTTTCAGCAGTCATATTGCTTTTGTCCCAGGAATTCAATAACCCTGTAACTGCCAGGAATTGGCTCCTTTCAGATGCAGGAAAGCCATCTTTCCTACTGGTACCCACACACAACGGCTGAAGCTGGGAACACAGGGATGCCAACCCCATGCAGCTCCCACCAGCCAGAGAGGTAAAGCTGAGGGTGCTGACACCTTTCCACAGTATTTAAATTATAACTTGCAGTTCTGGGCATTTTCTGAGCAAAAGGCATTCAAGACATAAAACATTCTCTGTGCTATTCAGTTGGAGTTCGTGAATCTAAGAAGGACTCAGCATCCAAAATAAAAGATGTTTATATTGTGCATAAAAGAGAGGATTCAAACTCTTCACTTAGAAGGCTATTTGTTTGTATTTAATTTTAGCTAAAGTTGGATTGTATTTGTTGTATTAATGTTTTTTGTTAAAAAGTTTCCCAAAAATTATCAGTATTGAAGAATAAGAAGTAAAGAGTTCTAGCCCTTCTTCTGCATTTCCACGTTTCTCCAGCATCTTGATGAATCAAATATTAGCAAAATCTCCATAGTCAACATGGGTTTGGGTAGAAATGGGATTACTCACCAGCTGAAGTAAGTGCAAAGGAGATAATTCATTATGCTGTTCCTTAGTTATGATTGAAGCTCATCTCCCCATTCTAGGCTCTGTGTGGGTTTAATCGCGGGAGCTAAACAGGGGAGAAGTACCAGAGCTTCTCTGAATCATTTTTATTCTTGTCCCAGTTCTTTATCATTGATTACATCAAGGCATATTTCCATGGAGACAGAGAGTGGTGCCATCAGGCTGCTGTCCCTCAGGTCCCCCTGGAACCTTCACTTGCTTTGCTAAGTGCAGCACATCTCTGGAGGGTCCCTTGGGAGGAAGAAGCAGGATGAGTTTTGCTCAAGATCCTTCTTGTTTGGAGTGCAAATTTCAACAGACTAAATGAAAAGGTATATCCATTTGAGAGTGACTGCAATTGGTGAAGCTGGGGGATCAATTAGCCTTTTCTGATGGCTGAGGTCGACTGCAGAAACAGTTTTGAACATTATGGGGCACTAAGTATTACTTTTCTCCTGTGGCGAATGCAGTATGTGGAAAATCTGCCTCAAACAACCTTTTCCTTTTCCAGCTGGAACTGGAAAAACCTCTTTGTACTCTTCTTTCCACCAGAAAAGGCCATCATCAGCAGCATGGATGTAATATCACAGTTCAATAATTGCAAGTCAATACTCCACTACTTTGCTCTGTTCAGAGGAAACACATTTTTTTGTGTGGGCATTTGGAGCCTTTATCCAGCTTGCATCTACCCAGACATCTTGTGCCAGTGTTAGGGTCAATTTCCTCCCGTTCTTTATTCACGGCATCTGAAGTAGACCTTTGACAGTGAACGTGTCTGAAAGAGAATTTCCAGAATAAAGTTATTAATGTTTTTTGGGGGGATTTTTTTTTACCATTTCTTGGCAGTACTAGTCAATCTCAACTACTGCTTGGTAGCAAGAAATGGCTTTTTTTCCTCTTCCAAGCATCTGCCTTTCAGTGGTAGCTCTTATATAGCTCCTGCATTGTATGTGGCTGCACTGGGCCCAGCATTTCCATTTAATGGAAACTTCGAGAATCATACTCTTGTCTTTATACACAATTAGGTCAGAAAGTCAAATTGCAGAAAATGTGAGGGAGCTACACAATCCTGAAAATGTTGTTTCAGACACGTCCAGGTCACTTAGTTCCAGAAACAAAATATTTGGATTGTTCAGTATTAAAACAACTTGTTTCCAGTTTGAATTGAACCAAAACCTCTCACTTCATCTCAGTTTGACATTAGTCCATGCCTTTTCTTTTCTGCTCTGGTGTCTCATGGGTGCTTGTGCTTTTATACAGTAGCTATGGCTCACCAGCTGGGCTGCATGCACTCATGAGCCACACAATCGCACTCCTGTGCCACCCCACTGGAGTTGGGAACAGCTCTTCCATCAAGGAAGAGATTTTTCCTGTGATCCTGCACACCTGTAGTGGAAGGTTTTCACTCAGAAGAAGAGCTTTGGTGATGTGACCCAAAGCACTGAAGCAGAAATCCCATCTCCTCCTTGTAGCCCATGGGGACTTGAAGTAAGGCACTGAAAAATGCAAGACTGAGGAAACCCACTCACATGCAGTGACCTGAAGCTGTACCAGAAGAAGCGAGCCCACTCCTTTCAGTGCAGTTGTGCAGGGGTTGGAGCTGCCTTCTGGCCATGGTAAGACTCATTTCCCAAACTCCACCCTCCTAGATTTGAAGAAAGGGTTAGGAGTGCAGTGCCCCACATCCATGCTGGCTGTCCTACCCGCAGAACCAGCCGTTTCCTTCTGCCCAGTAGTGCTGGAGGGCTGTGTACAGCACAGGCATGGGGCAAAAGCAAAACCAGGCACTGTAACTGCTGTACTGGGCACACTTGCAGAGGTCCCTAATATTTGCATGGCCAAGGCCTGCTGTGGCTTTATGAGCCCTGAAACAGCGTGAGTCCAAATGACTAACTGTTGTTATTTATTAGGTATAATACTGCCCAGTCCTAGGGCTGAACTCTCCAAACCAAAGCCCAGTATATACAAGCAGTCGTGATGCTCTCCAAACAGCACCCAGCATCAATCGTGGCACTGTAAATTGTTTACACAAAACTGCAGACATCATAACTTATTAAATAACTCTCTTGTCAGACAGATAAGTAAATATTTCTAAAGACTCTGAACACTATGGCACGTTCCAACTGCCCAGACCAGCTCCAGATGGATCCAAGATAACAGGGGACCAGATTTGCCATGCTTTTGATGTCACTGCTCCAAATCAGGTTGAGAAGGGATCTGAAAACAAGTTGATGAAGTTTTGAAGATGCTCAACTTTCTGTAGAGGTAACTGGAGGAAGAAAGCCATGGAAAGTGTTTGCAAAGAGACTATCTTCTTGAAGCTGCAAATTTTAACTTTTGGGAGTCAGAGCCTCCCCCTCCTTCTATACATCCTCCTTCCTTAACCCAGACAAATGAGGTTGGATGCCAGCAAACCTCTGCTGCAGAAAGGATAGAGCATTCACTCCCTGAGCCATAGCTAGATACCTCAGTCGTGGGTCTCTCACGCTGCTGGTGGAATGCATGGTGGGTAGCAACTTTATCCAACCACCTTGCAGTGTAGGCAGCAGCCCCAGGGTGAGGAAGAGAAAGGCGTTAGCATTGACTCCCACACCTCCATTGCCTGTTGTAAGTCACTGCGCTTCTGAAAACGCACCATTTCACAGCTAACTGCTGCTGAAACATTCAGTTCTCTGGTTGGTTTAGGATGTTGGTTTATGAGATACTTCTTTCCGATCATTTCCAACAATTATTTGGGATCTTTTCCCTTTTGAGTTCACTGAGTTGTACCAGTTCACCTCCTTTTCAAAAAGGATCGTGTTACAGGCAGGAATGCAGAGTTGAAAGGGTCTGAGCCTTTGCAACAAGATTTTGTTTCGGAAGCAAATGAGTTGGAAGGAGAGGAAATGGGCAGCTCACCAAGGGCTTCAGCAGGATTATCCCACTCTCTCAGCAACCCATTGCTGAGGCAACCCGTGGGCTATGGCTGAGCCTGCTTCCAGGGGAGGCAGGGACAGACAGACCAGCAGTTTCATACAGCACAGAATCTGGTCCTATTGTTTGAAACCTCATCTGAAACATCCCCTTGGCCACAGACCTTGCTAGCGTTGCAGCCACCATGAGTGCTGGAAACCTTCTCGTGGTTGCAGTTGACTGCACGCTGCTGCCCTTTGGTCACTTGGGATCCTGAAGAGGGCAGTCCTCCACCAACAGCCCCATCAAAGTTCTTTATCAGCTGGTAACTTCAGGTTAACCCGATGCTGTCATTGGCTCAACCGCATGTTTGGCATTTACTTGTTCGGTACCTGACTGGGACGTTCTTTCCTTTAATAAGATTTTAATTCTTTGTCCTTTGAGTTACTTCAGTCTCTCCTGTTGGTGCATTGTGGGTGATGGACAGAAATGGAAATCTCCCCTATCAGTACATCTGGGTAGCTTTCTTAAAATGCATATTTCTGTGTATTGTATTTATTACTTATTACATGTGTGAGGCTGTCCATGTTTGCAAGAGGCAAGATTTTCATCCCAGGAATAAATCAAATGCTGCCAAGACAGCACAATACAGACATACATAAATAAAAATACATACATAAATAAAACATAGGTTGCAGAGAAGGTTCTCACCTCCTTACACATCTGTTTATGTTTGTGCACGACTGTACTTACTGGCATTCCTGCCTCAATGTAATCACTATAAACTGATGACTTATTAAGAAAACAAGTTTAAAAACAAAATAGTTTCCTACTGTGGTAGCACAAGTGGGTAGATGCAAAGGGGAGATAGGAAAAGGGTGTAGAAGTAACACTGACATTTTGGCACAAGCCAATGTGAAATGCAGTCAATACAGTCAACATATTCATGTCCCACAGATGCAGAGAGGTTTCATACATTGGAGTAAATGTTTCCTAATTCCTAGACACACAGAGATATAAAATGACAATGCACAGAAGGAAACGTATTCAGGGAACCTGCCCGAAAGATTCCATTTATTCAAAGAGAGGTGGAAACACTCCAGCTCTGGATCCAGTGCCAGCTCTAGCCTCCAGCCACTGGACACTAACCCACACTAATGGTCACACCACCTAAATGCCACCATTCCTATGGGCTACATACCTGTATTGTGTTGCTTACATGGCTGTCAGCGAACAGGGTGTCCTGATGTGCTCCATGTAGCTGTGGACATTACAGGAGGAATACCATCCCATCGCCTGGAGCCCCAGAGCCTCAGGACTCCCAGAGGGTGCAGGGCCCTGCAGATCACATCCTAGTTGTGTGTTGGTAACGATGCTACTTTAGGCTGTTTTGTAAGCTATGCAGCTGTCTCTGTGTTAGTGTTCCTATTGACAAGCACCTGCCACGGGAAGTCTGTGATGGGGTAGATTTGCCCTTAACTAAGTGCATTTCTTTTCTTATCTTCATTGCAACATGTCACTGCTTTTTCAACCATCAGTGATTTTCTTCCCCTCCTAACATTGTCTCTGATTTCTGTGTCATGAGGGGGAGGATTGTCAGATCGCATTCTCATGATGGGAGAGGCAGAAAATCCGTTCTGTATGTCATGTGCCCTTGGCTCCCAACACCACAAAGGATTTTTTCAAGCCCTGCTCATTATCTCGTTTTATACTTTAAAAGTAAAGCTAAAATGCTGGTGACAAATGGCCTCGTTTATCACATTTAATTGACTGACTGCTCTTTTAAGCCTCTGAAATACACACTTTGGGCCAAAGCACTGTAAAAAGAACATGTCATTTACCCTGGTCTGCTGCCAGGTCACATTAGAAAATGTTCAGGAGGTGTTTGCTAGAGCAGGAGAAAGTGGGTGCACTCTCACCCCAGCACCCTTTCCTCCTGGTCTCTACCAAGCCTGACAGTATCATCCCTTTCATGAGCACAGAGCAGAAATGGTGTTGGAGTGAAACTGTTATGAGAAGGGTGAAGCCACTACAAGGTTGTGTGTATCCATGTTCAATAAAGGAGTGCCTAGAATGAGACCCTGGGGGTTTCCCTTCGTCCCAGAACTAACCAACATTTTCATCGACAGGTTGGGCAATAGAAGAATACAAAAATGTGCTTATTGCAGCTCTGGCAGGTGTTGTGTTGGCTGTAGGTTGCAGGAATGACAAGCTGGAGATAGGGATTGAAAAGCCCTCAGATGCATTTTGGGAGGGAGAAGAGGAATGCACACCTCTCTGCAGTGAACCTGAGCCAGGCTGGGGCTGACTGCCTGGGCTGCTGGCTTCCAGGACCTGCAGGTTGTGATGGCTGACATGTTGAGTACCAATAATGCCAATACTGTTGCCAAAAAGGCCCCCAGACTCCATTGTAGAGTACATACAGCACGCAAGGCATCCGCCCTCTGTTCAGCTCCCCCCCTCCCTGCTAGTGTGAAACTTCACCTAGAGATATTTTTAGGGATAGGAATGTATTCTTCAAGAAAGGTGTATGCAGGTATGTGCTAAAGAAACTGGGTTTGATTAAAGAACAGGTTTTTGAAGGGAGAACTAATGGCTTTTAGGCACAGAAGAGGCTTAGCAAAAAGAAAGTAAATAAACCTCTCTTCATCCCTGCTCTAGATAGCAGCCACGTGCTAAAGTTTCAGTGAGGGTGTGTACTGGATCTGGATGGGAGGGAGTTAAGAAAGATTTAAGAGAGATTTAAGGAATGTTTCTAATAGTATGAGTAGTAAAACACAGAGATACTTTGTCTCTGGAGACTATGGAGGTTCTGTTATTAGAGGCTTTTAAGAACAGGTTATCCGGACATCTGTAAGGACTGACCTAGGCATGTGGTGGAGGGATGGACTGGAGCCAGACTGAGTCCCCACAGATGCTTCTGCATGATATTTTCATCATGCTAATGTGAACACATGAGACTCCTCTTATAAAGCACTAAACCCATCACCCTGGTTTCTAAACAGCCCTCAGAAAAGGTTTTAGTCTCAGCTGAGCCCATCTCCAGTTTGAAGATGGAAACCTTTTGACTCCTTTCCCACTCTCACACAAACCTCCTGCCAAGGGGCCACTGAACCCCAAAGCCACAGAAACCTCCCCAGTCCTGTCCTCTGCTGCCTTGGAAGGCCCAAAAGCCCAGCACCACCCCTGTTGCTGTTCACCCCTGGGGAGACCAATCCCTCCACATCCCTGGCCATCCCACACTGACCGCTGGGGGACTCGGCATTGCATCTGAAGTAAAAGATTGACATAAATCCCGCTGTCCTGATTAGCAGCCCATCTAATCCCCATGATGTCAGCAGGGTTTTGCATGGCACGATTTGGCCCACTGCCCTCGTACAGGCGCTGCTGAAGAGCTTTGGGGTTTATACCCCTGCTTTCTGGCTGGTGGCAGGCAGGAGGAGGCTGCAGCAGGTGTGAGCCTGCAGCAGGAGCCTGTGATGGGGTGTCAGCCACCCAGCAAAATTCACTGCCAAGGTCTGTTTATCTCAGTGGGAAAATGGGACAGAAAGCTGTTTCCTGAGGAATGCAGGAAAATCCCACCATGCAGTTCCTCTTTCACCGCACAGTATATACATATATATGGTTTTGATTATATCTGTGTGTATAAATATATATATATATAGTAATTACACTGTTTTCATGCTTCCTACAAACACAGTTTCTGGGGCTAAGACAAGGTACACGTGGGGCAAGGGGGAGGAAAGGGAGAGATGGAAGGAGAGGAAACTGCCGCTGCACACGGCGGCTCTCCTCTAACCCCCATTTTTTACACTGAAGGAATGCACAGCGACTGTTTCTACTATTTAAGGAAAAAGGTTCCTATACAAAATCCTGTGGTTTTGAAGTGATCCTTTTATAGGCATAAAGAGATTTTTCCACATCCCTCTATTTAATTTCTTTTTTTACTCAGACCTGGCTACTCAAATAGATATTTGCAGAGTATCAGGCACTGGAATCTGACATTTTGTTCCTATTCTTGGTACTGGAGATCAAATATCCCACCAGTTTTCCACATAAAGCCACAAGGATGCAAACTCAAGACAGTTTAGCTGTAGGGCAGTGCAAGAGAGGGTTGAATTTGGTCCCATACCAATCCCAAGACATTTTGAGCTGGCAATGCCCCATCGCAGAATTGTATGTGCTATATGTTCTGCAGCGGGTTTGCCATAGTGACAGCACTCCCTAATGATCTGTTTATTCTTGTTCTTCTCAACAGTGGTGAATATTAGCAGCATTTGTAATCTCGATTTGGAATAAGATTAGCTATATGCAACCTTGAGTTAATAACAGAGGGGTTTAGGGTGTGCATCCTCAACAGCAGTTGAATACAATGCAAAGCCTGCACCTGGAGCAGGGACTTGAACACCCACCTCTCCTGTCCGAGAAGTGGGAGATGTGGAATTTGCACCTGTCCGGGCCCAGAGAACAGTGAGCACAACTCACAGCGGTAGGTTGCCAGCTATGACTGTGGGTGCTCATGTGGGAAGACTTGTCCAGGCAGCTTGAGTCATCTGTGGTGTGAAACATCCATCTCAGGTGGGAGACATCCAGCCTGAAGGCAGATGCTGAGCTGCCTGGCCTGGCCAAGATGCTGGGATGTCAGGAAGCAAAGCAAACCTTAGGGACCTACAAGAAAGCCCACAGACACCTGAGAGCTTCCTGAGCCCTCTTCGGGCACCAATGTCCTTGAGGGCATGTGAGCACAAGTTCTAAGTTGAGGACCCGAAAGCAGCATTGCACAGCTCAGTGTTTTGTAAGGACCAGTGCAATCTATAATTTATTAGTTGAGACTATACAGTCATATACAGTGCTGGAGATAGCTTTTCTGCACAAAACTACAAAACAAGGGATTTACAGAACCCCAGTAGCTGCCCAGTGCCAGATGTCTATTATCTCATCACATACATATGCTGTGCATGATGCTGGTGCTAATACTTTCCTTCACTATGGTGGAGACATGCCTGGCACCACCAGTATGCGCCGACATAAATAACAACCTGTCCAAGCATCTCTGCTACAAATGATGGGGGAAGGGAGAAGGATATATGTTCCAGATGAAAATACAACTGGGGGTTGTGCCCTTGGTGGCTTCAAGTTATATAATTTTATCTCAATGCAACCTGAGTAGGAGTGATTCATCCACAAAATGCATCGTATTTGGCTGCTTGCAGATTGACTTTGTTATGAAAGTACGGGGACTGGTAATAGGGATGGTGACAAAACTACTGCAAAATAGATGAGACTCCAGTATACTGTAAAAGAAGAACCTACCGCATGGTTCCCCATAAGGCATGTTCACTTATTCTTGCTTTGAAGTGATGTAAATCGCTGTCTTCAGAATAAATCCTGATTTACTGCCACAGTGAATGAGTGGAAAACGCTGAAGTTGGATTTTGAATCAGTGGTGTGGGTCTTAACACTACAGACTTTGAAAACCCTCGACTTGAAATCATGTTTTAACTGCATACGAGGCCACCACTGAAAATTATGTGATCCAGATACGCTTCCAGCTCATCTAGAAGGAATGATTAAGGCCAGGCTGAAAATATATTGACAGAATCAGGATGGAAAACCGAGTGTCCCACAGAGGGACAAACTCATAGTGCTCTCCCAAATTGTGGGTGGTCTATTGTGCATCGCTCTAGTCAGTGAGAACATTACTCTCATACACGCAAGCCTAATTTGAAAAACCATTATTTAAACTGAACAATGGATGCATTGTAGCCTCATCATTCGTCCACTCTGAGCCTCAGCCCTCCGTCCCCCTCCAGCACATAGTAGCCTCTTCAAAATCCTGCAATTTGATTTAAAAACAAGAATGCTGTGGGCGTAAAGTTAGCACAGAAGAGCACAGACCACTGATGACTGCTTTCATCCACACAGAGCATAAGGCAACCAGATGATTTATTTTTATTGGCACTGCAGGCAGATCAGCTTCCACTGTTATGAAGGAGGGAAGTGTGGGCTGGCCCGGCCTGTCAGTCAGAGCGCGCCCAGCAGAAAGACTACAAAACCCAATTCAGTAATTACATCCTCCTCAGGGATGTACTGCAGAGGAAGGCCAGGATCCCTGCTTCTCCCGTTATACTCGGGAATAACCAGGACTGCTCCGAGTCAAAGAAGAACTTGGCTGTTGTTGAATTTTGTAAATGTTGTGGCATGTTTGGGACATCACGGCTACGCAGCAACCGAATCAAAAGTATCCAATTTAAAATAAGAACTAAACACTGAGGCTGACAATTAACAATCCTCTATGAGGTGCTGAGACCTGGTGCCACTAACCCCTTTCCCAGACTTCAGCAAGGTGAAGATAAGGGCAAGGTGGAGCATCTCCGCTTGGAGAGCTGCAGTCTAGGGAGGGGCACGAGTGCCTGTGATGATCCTTGTTTTCCCCTGTACCCATTCAGCAGGGCTCCCTGGTGTGCCCAGCTCACTGTAACAGCTCACTTCGGCTGTTGCTCTTCTGGCTTCTACAGAACATGCACTTTGTGATCACTTGGACTCTGAGTTAAGAGGACAAACTTTTGATGGATATTCCCACTCATGCTAGGTTGTGGCTAACTTATCCAGATCCTACACTACCCTAGAAGGAGGCCTTGCTTATCATGCAAATTACATTTTTACCCTGTTCCTCTGAGATCTCAAGTGGGAAATGAGGTTTTTTTCTTTTTTTTATTAAAGATTGCTAGAGAATTCTAGCAAGTAATAAGACCATGAATACAAATGGATGATCAGGGATGAATACAAAATTATACCAACAGCCTGGCAGAATAGCTTCATAGCTTTAATTTTCAGTGTTGCGAGTCTCTGTGCTTCCACTAAGGCTTTTTAGACAGTAGCATTGTACATTGTATCCCCTTCTGCTGAGGAAGAGACAAGACAGCTCTTCTGTAGCTTCAAGGCAAACAATGAAGACATCCCAAAGAAGAGCAAATCACAGCTCCATATACAAATGCACGTGCTTTGGACATGTCTGAAAGTATCTGCAGTGCAGAGCAGAACTACTCGGACTTTTGTGACTTGAAAATGTTCTCCCTAAAATAAGAGCTTTTGTCATTGGGTATTTTTTAGTCATTTCTTGCAGGAAAACCATTTTTGAACAAGTTTTGCTTTTTTTATTTTAGGAGTTTTTTCCCATTTGATTTAAAAAACACTTGTATTTTATGTTTCCACTTTTTAAAAGCAAAATACCTTGACAAAAATGAATTTTATTTGTCCATCTTCGGTACCAGGAACCTAAGAACTCAAAAACTATTAAAAAGAATCCTTTCTGTTTGATTTTTTTTTCCCTGTTTGTACCTCTTTCTTACCCTCAAAGCCTTTGCAGCTGCTTGGGTGCCTCTTGCCTTTCCCCCGTGTCTTGCCGAATCAGTTCACCTGAGTGGCACCAGGACCTCACCACCAATGTCCCTCTGGCACAGCCTGCATTTTGGAAAGCAGAGCATCTCCCCATGCCAGACATGCAGGGTAGGAGCTGCATTCTGGGTCACCATGGGCACTAATGGGACACGCTAGGTCAGATGCCCAGTTGGGTGCGTCGCCTGGGGCTGCTGCCCCACTCCTTCTCCTCCCTATTCCACAGACGGAGCTTAGCAAAGGTCTCAGTTTCCTCTAGCTGGCAGCTGGGCATGCTCAGTGCTTTCTGCTGCTGGCACTGAAAATCAGACCTCAGGCCAATGTGTTTCTACAGTGAAATCTCAATGGAAACAATAAAGATCTGAGGGCTCCTTCAGCTGGAAAATCAGATTCAGCTTACCTGAGTTATCAGGTCATCCCGGCTGGAGTTAATAAACAGCTCGGGACAAATGGGGATAAACAGCGATGGAGCTGCTTGTAGGAGCCTGTGAGGTCGGTTTGGTTGGTCTGAGAGTCTGAGCAGGGTCTGACCCTTCACACTGCTTTGGCTACTGCCTTAACAGCTCCTGCTGCTCCCTCTGCAGTTGCTTGGGTCAAGGGAGGCTGGTGCTGGGAACAGACCCAGCTCATTGCCTGTCCCAAGCCCATGGGGACTTGATGGCTTTGAAATGTCGCTGCCATCAGGACTGGGTGAAAGTGGCTGGTGGAGCAACACACTGCCAGGGGCAGATGGACAGACAGCACAGCCTCACAAGCATCCTCTTGGTGGGAATGCAGCTAAAACATCTAACTAGTTATTTGTACCTGTCAGTCAGCAGGCCACGTCTTGCTGCTGCTGCTGGGCTGCCAGGTACTAGGCACAGCAAAATGGATGTCTTGTGTTCCCAGGG
>JBCJKH010054497.1:21796-38784 GCA_039877255.1 Loriculus beryllinus
CATCCTACCTGCATCCCTAACCGTATAGCCAAAGTCCTTGTTTCCCCCCTCCCTCTAGAAATGTCCAGAGAGGTGGATAAAGGTAGATTCTGCAAGGAAATCTTGGCATATGGTAGCTCTGAATATGCCAAAGTGCTCCAAAATAGAAAAAAAGTACTCCTGAGATCTGCTTTTGTACCACTGCAGTTATATTTTCTGTCCTGTGCAGGGGAAACAATGAAAGGTGAAATCCCTGTAGGGAAGGATTGGTGAAATTCTGCAGGAAATTGGTATTATAGATAATTGTTTCCTGCTGAGGGGATGTAACAGAACTTTGCAGAAAAGCTGCCCTTTTCAGCAACATCCACTGCAGTGCACCTAGCCACAAATGTCTGCCTCTATCACAAAGGTGTTCTGCTGCACATTTTCCCACTGCACCTGGAATCTGATGTTGTCTAATTCCACTGGGATTACCTTTAAAAGAGATACCATAGTGTAAATGATAAAGCTGTTAAATTGCAAATGAGGTGAAATGGTGGGTGCTTTGGTCTCTGGAGCACAAAGGCTTTGATTCTTAATGGTAGCCACTGAGATTTGCCTGTTGAAAATGTGTAGGGAAAATGTACTGATTATCAGGAGAAATTCTCCCCTCCCAAGCAGGCTCATATTGCCAGAAGGCACCAACTTCATTTCATAACGTTTGGCTAAGCAAAAAAAAAAACCCAGTTATGAGCAGCTTCTTTCTTGTACCTGGTTCCCAGCATTTTCAGAATATGTCCTTTATTTCTCCCTGTTAAAGGTACCCCATTAAAATAAGCCAGCATTACTAGAATACCAAATATGACAACTGGGGTAATACTTGCTTTTACCATTGTATACAATCATGTATGTGCTTTTAAACATCCCCAGAAGCCTACATTTTTTCCCTTTAAGCCAAGACACCTTTGGTAAGCTGCACAGACTGGGTCCCCAGACTAGCTTTCCTCTTCACTCCTCCACTGAACTTGCCAGAGCAGACTGATGGTACTTCCTGGATCAGATACTGATGTCCGTTGAATGAAGCCCCATTGCTCAATAGCCTCTGACAGCTCTAAACCTGAAGCACAGAGACTTTGACCTAGACAAAATAAAACTTCTGCTTTATAATTTTCACAATGAGAACAAAACCAAGAGCACTGTGACTGTTTTATTAATAGCGTGCTTTGCTGCTCCCAAACTTTGCAAAATCTGTGTATCTGGCTCTCCAAGAATATTACTACTTGGACCTATTTCATATGGATTGTGAGGGATAAAACATTCCTGGAAGCTCACTTGCCAGGTCTGCTGCTCTGCCAGCACCAGTAATCTGAGAAGGAATCATGGTCCTTCTGAAATAGGGATCGCAGCATGGCTGGAGGCCGAAGCCCAGCCAGATATACATGCATGGACAGATCCACAGAAGATTCATTTTCCACCCTGTAATAGCCCCCATCTTCTCTCTTCTGCCACTCTGCAGTTTTCCTGCTGAGGACATATGTAGGCAGAGAAGACACCAAATCTCATCTTTGAAATAATTTCAGAAACATGCCTCCACATCCGGCTCTCCTCCTGACTGTAGGAAGAAGAGCCAGCAGCAGAAGGCTGGAGCAGGAAGTAGCTCAGATCTCATGTTTTTATTACATGTCTCAGTAATAGCCTTATGAAGAATTAGAGCATTTTTGCAGGACTGAAGGGTGCTGATGGCATCTGGTTTAACACGATAAACCTTGCTTGTCATCCCAAATTTACTTGCTATCAGATCAGCTCATCTGTTAGATTGGTATAGCTGCTCCCTGACATCACCAGGAGCGAATGTGTTACATCAATTAAGCCTTTTCCAGTCCAGCACGGATTTAGGTAAACTGCAGCAACTGAAGGACTTAATGAGAAAAACAGCTTGTGCATGTAGAGTCCTACCTGAGACGTGCATTTGAAAAGTGCAAGTGTCTGTTATATAGATCCCTAACTGCTTCATCAGACAAGAGGAGAAACCTGGCAAAGCTTAATGATCTCATGGCAAGACATGTGAACGTGGTTGAAAGATGTCTGTCGGATCACCCAAACAGATGCTCATGCTACAGAAAAGGGTGCTGCCATCCCAACTAAAGAGTTCCCAGCACACACGCCTCAGCTCATCATCCACCCCAAGAGCCTCCTGGGAGGTAACTGGCTTTTTCAGAAGCAAGTGGATAAGCTGCAGAAGAGCAACTACATTCCCTCTTGTTCCCTATAAACTCCTTGGAGTTCAGTAACCGGATTTCTGTAACTTTTGAGCTCTGTCTTTAGGAAGAGGCACATGGACAGGTACACTCTGAAACGTAGTAGAAGAGTTGGTTAATGGAGGAAATTTACGCCATGTTAGGAATGACTTAAAGCTGTTCTTATACAGCTTTATTGTCTGATGACAGTATGAGTGGCCTTGAGCCTGGCATCCCATGACCCATCCAGCATCCACACATGCAACATCCACCAGACTGCAGAGTTCACCTGTCTTCATCATTCTGTGTCAGGCCATCAGCAGCAATGGAGCGTAGGAGGGAACATCTGTTTTCTGCCCCTGTTAAAGAGTGGAAGAAGGGGAGTGCTACATGGGGGAAAATGGCAGCCTCTTCCCTCACCAGCATAAAGTCACTCTGTGCCATGCTTGCTGTGATTATCTGGCCGCAAAGAGCTATCTATCTAGTAGCTGTCCCTCCATGGTGGTTACACCAATAGGGAAAAGCAGCACCAGTCACAGTTTGAGCACGGGCAGTTATGGCTGATGAATTCAGAGCTCAGGACGCAGCCACAGAGCATCTGAGGTATCCTGAACACAGACATCTCATCTGCAGGGATGGATGGCAGAGAGGCAGGCTCTGGTGGCCAAGCCCTGCTAAGATGGCAGCACCTAGTGTCACCTCATTGCAGAAGGCCAGGATTTTAAAGAGGCTCTGAGATGGGGCATACAAAAGGGGGAACCTAAGTCCTTAGGCAGCTGTGAATCACTGTCTTGGATTTAGGCACCTAAGTGCTTTCTTGGACCCCATCCCAAACACTTCATTGAGTGAGTGTTGCATTAACAACAGCCCAGTCAGAGGATAAGCAGCAACAGAAATGCTCCAAACTGCTCTTTTAATGCATCATAGGATGTGAACAAATGATCACTGCAGAAACAGCTGTACTGGGTTATGGTGTCATTGCCCCAAGCTGTTTCCTTCATGACTTCCACAAGAAAACACCCTTCAGCAGGACTTTCCTTAGTGCTTTCACTGCAAATCCATCAGCCTAGTGTACTCCAGAAACCTAGCCAGGTTAGGACCACTGACTTGGTGTTGAAATGGATTTGCAGCTCCAATCATCCCTGTATCTGACATTATTAGAGAGGAAGGTGACTCCTGATGGGTAGAAGAGGACAGTGTGTTAAAGTAGTAGTAGTGGTATGTCTGTAGTGACTGTTTGCTTCAAATATGGAATGGCCACTTTTGAAACCTGAGCTATGCACTAACCGCAACTCACTCTTCAGCTTCTCTTTTGAGATGTGTCAAGTACCTACATGGCTTGTGGTGCTGCTCATGCCACTCAGTTCATGCTGAATAGGAGACAGAGGCTCTTCTAAAAACGATGAGAATTAAAGGTAAGGCTGAGTGTGCTGGGTTTCACTTTAAGCAAGCCTACTCTGACTTTGGAGGATACATGGTCACGGGTAAAGCCTGCCTGCAGGGCACAACAAAAGGCAAAGCTGAAGTAAGAAGACTCATTTCTGGTTTAACTTTCTCCTCAGAGTGGATGCAGCTTGGCTTCTCTGATGTTGTCTGCCTGACTATAAGTTGCATGTGCAGGGAGGGGTTTAATCTCCTTTCAAACAGCAGCTCATTTGGAGACTGGCTGGCTGCTCTTCTTCCAGAGCCTTTGTGAGGTAAAGGGAGGTCTTGTGAGGTCCCACACCATCTGGTCACACGGATGTGGAACCTCTAGTGCAGGGACTTGCCTGAAGGGGTGACTGGTCTTGGACAGGGTGGTGATGAGATTTAAGAATGTGCAGGGTATAAAGGTCCTGCAGCACCCCAGTCCTTACAGGAGCATCTCTCTGAAGGAGAGACTATATCACACTGCTGCAATATGCCCAAATGTTGGGGGTAAAGCTTGAGCCAGTGAAAGAAAAGATGTAATAAATTTAGGGTTCCATTGTGGCTGTTTCTGATCTGAAGCACAGAAAATATGGTGAGGTAGAGGCATCATTTCCACCAATGAGTTTGGAAGCTCTTTAGTGAATTGTGAGCTGCATATATTGTACAGAAGGTGGCCTTAGAACAAAACAACCCAATAAAATGCACATGGAAACCTTCAGGTTAATCTAAATGAGGCTTTGCCTAAAAAAATAACCCAAATTTCTATTCTTTTGGAGCTTGGTTCCATTTTCTTCTTGTCCTAGATAGAAGGAGGGAAATGGAAGAATTCAGTTTGACAAGAATGTTGGAATGAGAACTTGGATTTCTCTATCTTCCAATCAAAATTTCTTTGTAACATCAGCACCAATTTCTACAAGATAATTAATAGATTTCAATAACTTTCAACTCCAAATATAGTCCCTAGAGACCCTGCAAACCTTTATGTTGCAGGCGGACATTCTGGTGTTGATGCTGCAATCCTTTGCACAGTTGCTGTAACTTCAAAGGTTACTGAGAAAAAACATGCTTCCATAATGCTGCTTAGATAAGTTTTCGGCAAATGAGCTTTTCCAGAAAATAGTCTCCTTTCCATTCCCTCCACAGTCATTTCCAGTAGAGAGCAGGTAAGAAATGGGAATGACAGCAGAAACTGCAGAAGTGCACACTCTGATGTAAAATAATACAGGAGCAAATAAGAGTTAAATCCAAGACTAAAATATATATGCACAAGGCAAGTTTGTTACTGTAGGGCTAATGACACATCCCCAGCCAGTCCTCTAAACCTGTCCACCAGCAGGTTTGAGGGGGAAGGAAACCAACTTGGCAAGCATGACTGTGCGATGGGGATGCTCTGATCAGCTCTGTTTGAGTTTTTTTTTGACTCCTGCTTGAAACAGAGGTGGTTCTGTACCACCCCACAGATAACAGCACACTCCCTGTGTCATTTCATAAGTAAGGAAAAGATTGTTCTATGAAGAATGGATTTGAGTCATAATCCTTTGACCCCCTGGTCCGTTCAAGACAGCCGTGACATGTCATTGCTCTCTGATAATGATTCTTCACGCTGCCTCTGCCTGCTCCCGTGGTGGTGAGCTGATCTGGGGCGGGTGCATGTCCCTGGCCTCGCTCCAGAGCTCTGGGATCTGTGTAATCTCCAGTGTCAAGATGTGTTTGGATACGGAAAGCCGTGATACTGGTATGTATCAGAGAGATAACAGGAGCATCCCCTCACCAGAGGAGACAAATGCCTGGTGCTGGGTGTTGAGCTGCTGAGGCCCCATCTCTCTGTGGGCTTTCTGCCTGCTCTTTAACCCCGGATGACAGTCTCATCTTCAAGGGGCTGTTCTCTGGAAGATAAAGATAGCTTTCCTGGTTCAAAAATTACAAGCCATACTCACATTTTTTCTCTTTAACAGAGGAGAGCTGTAATTTCAGCTTTCTGAGTGAGGCTTTCTGTGAGAATGCGCTGGCATGAACGGGTGTTGCAAACTTTTGTTGAACTTTTTGAGTACTTTGGTTACAGGCAAGCCTTTCTTCATGCTCTGCCCTTGCTACTGTGCTCAACTTCTCTTATAAAAAAAACAACCTACTATAGATAGTTTTCTCCCCTTGATCTTATAAAGCCAGCTCATGTAGGTCTACAGAAGGGAGGCAGTATTTCAGAGAGGATAGTGCTGCCTTTTGAAATGTAAGATTTAAAAATCAATGTTACCATATCTAAAAGCTGAAATTGATGAGTTAAATAACTATTACTTCACTTCTCATGGAACTAATAGTAACTATGGCACAGAGCATTTATAAGAAGAGACATGTTATTGTGTGCTGTGGTTTCGCATTAAAACACACCATTTCAATGATGCTCCCCTCTCCCCAGTGCAAACCCATGCTCCCCAAGGAAGGGCTTGCTGCAGAGGCTGGGGAAAGGGGGTAACCTGATCCAGGGCAGGTTTCCTTTACTTTCCCAATAAACACAGTCTGGTCACAGAGCTTTGAAGACTTGAATAGTGTAGCCCCTCCAGACCCTATTTCTTGATATTTACTGCTTTTGCCATTGGTATATATTTTTGTTTGTTCCTCATAAACCTCAGGGCTTCAGCTGTATCTTACAGCAGTGTTTTTCACAGCTTAGCTATATCAGTGGAAACAAATAAGAGTCCTTTTATCCATACTGTATCTGCCCTCTTCCAGCTAATTGTTTATACACATACGTTCAGCAAAGGGGGGAGACATTTCTGAACCACCTCTGCTGTTTCTATATTACTTCACATATTTTTATCACCTGGCCCTTTGTGCATCTCCTCCCCCAGGTGCCCTGCTATTTCAGACTCTATTCTCCTAGAGAGCTGCTCAGCACATGCTATGTGTTTGCTAGTTGAATTATCTATATTGCTGAGAATCCGTTTGCAGCTGTTTTAAAGATGAAGTTCTTTTTTTGTTTCCCCCTCTTTCAAAGTAGATTTGCAACTTATTTGCAATAGATTTTTAAGAAAAAGGCACAGAATTTTTAGCTAATGCCTGTGGGCAACCTGAGTTTGTTCTCATCCTTCGTTGTAACTCCAGCAGGTCAATATCTAAGCTCGCCACAGTAAACCTGGAGTCACAGTAGAATTGTACTGAACTGTAGCTAGAAATCTGGTTGGGAGGACAGGGTGGATCCTACTGCTTGATTAGACCTAAAGAAGGTATCAGGCACAACCTAATGGGCTGCTTAGTGTTGGCTTCGAGCTGCTGAGCACTCACAAGTAATGATGAAGTGCCCATGAAAGTGGGCATTTCCATGGAGATCATCAACATCTGATTGCAATACATGAGATCTGAGCAGGGCCTGCTCCTCTTTTGCCTCATTTGAAGTGTGTTTTCCACCAGCACTAATCTACACGGTGATGCTAATGGGGTTCACAGCTTTTGCTAACCTACTCTTTTTGATTAGAGAAATCATGCTAAAACCTTGCCTGTGCTTGGGAAAAGACTGCTTCCTGACTGCATACCTCTCAGCCATGACCACACTTCCCTTGCCTGTGAGACTTCGCTCCTTAATGAGTAAAGCTCATATCATTAGCAGGAATGACAATGTGGCAGCCACAGCTCAGCCTCCTCATGTACCCTCATGGAGATCGGTGGAGCTGCCAGTAACAATCTGCATTGTACCATTTGTGTACCCTTGTACATAATGCATTACACGAATGCAGGGATTAGCCTTCTCTAGAGTAGTGAGCATCCGTATTTTAAACAGGAAAAATAGAATAGATCCAACATTAACATGCTTAGCTACTACATAACTATTCTGCTTCATCTTCCCTTACCTTCAGGGGTGATCCTCTCCTTCCCCAGTCCTGATGACTTGCTTTGAGGCCAGCTGGAGCTCCCAGCCCTTCCCAAGAGCTTTTCAGCTGAACGACTGTACAAATATTTTGGTCAGGAAACTCTCCTGAAAAATGAGGGTTGACTGTTCTGCTCCTCAGCTGGGTGACGGGGGTAATTACTGTGGTACGTTCCCATCTCTCCTGGGTGTTATGATGAGAAACTCATTAATATTTGCAGAGTATCCTGAGCCAAGTCCTTGAGTAAAGAGCTGTAAGGATTATTTTAACAATGCTTAGCACTTCAGAAGTTTTGGAAGCACTACCTAATTTTCCCAAATGTAAACCAGCTAAATTCTGAAGGGTAATTTGTGTGCAACACCTCTTAGCCTTTTCAACAGTGTTCACAATGTTCAGGAACACACACCGTAATGGCTGCACCCTATCTCTGTGTTAACCAGTCTTTCATTTTTTTGCTTTCCCCCTCCCATTTTTGGCTCCCTCCAGCGCACATTTGTGGTCATACTTTAGGACTCTGAGGTATATCTACAAGAAAGAATAGCTGAACATCTATTTCCTTACTTCTAAAGGAAAACATTCTCCATCACAGTGCAGTATTACTCCTCCCGAGCAGCCTGCAGCCCAACACCTTGCACAGACATTGTGTGTTACATGACTGCTATGTATTACATCGGCCTTGCAGAATGGTCACCACCTGGTGCTATGAGCTATTTCCCTCTATTCAATACACATCCATCCCATCTGTTTCTTTGGGATGCTTAGAAAGCAATAAAGTAGTTTGAGAATTGACTCCCCAAATACCAGGTCAAAACACAGCTAAAGAAGCACCAAAGAACTGGCAAATGAAAACATCCCCTTTCCACAGCAATGCTTAGTGTTTTCCTTGATGTAGCAATAAAATATCTGTAGCTCCTCTGTTTCAAACTAAGAAGAGGTGCCAATTCCATAAACAGGTGATTACTGGCGGATAGGTAATGTGACATGTTTTCTTGCAAAAGAGTAATGGCTGTTTGTTTATGACTAGCATCTGTTCTGAGAAATTTCAATATATCAGGGCTCTAACATGCCATATAGGATGGAGAAGAGGAAAAAATAAGCACAGGTTTAGTAGCACATCTGTGGCTAGTTAGTTATGGTAAACTTCAGGTATGTGGTGATTTCAGCGTATGTTCCTAAATACATTCCCGGCAACTGGATCTAACACAAAAACTTACAGTCTTTTTGGGAAAAATTAATGTACCTAGTCACTTCAAACCACACCAAATTACGATGAAATCTGCTTGATTTCAATGTAAAAACCACTAATGCAGGATTACTCCAGAAATGAGACTCCAAGCCTACAACAAGCTCGGCAGGAATGGCACGAAAGCTCTGGCTCCTTGCAGCAACGCTAATGACAGGACATAAAACATAAACAGAGGACTCCTGAGGAGGGAGATTTTGAGGCCGGAGAGAATTATAAAGGCATAAAGCAGCAGTAACTTGCACCGAGCAGAGCAGGACTTCCCATTCACTCATCACAGCAATGGCACGCAGCAGTGCTGTTGCTGAAGAGCTGGCGGGTGTGCAGCAAGCTTGTGTGTTTTTCCTTTTCCCTTCCCTGTGCATTAATTCATCTGTATTTCCCCCATCTGGCCTGCCTCTCTCATGTTTGTGTGTTTCTGTTTTCCACAGTTTCTGTCCATAACGGCCACTCAGACTTGCAGGCGCTGCTCTTCATCTCCCGAGGAGCCAAGCCCTGGCGCTCCCTGCTTGCATAGGCATGTGGGTCTGCTCCACCGTGTCCCGCGGGATGCTGATTTGAACCCGACTGCTGTGACACATGGGATGGTCTTGCCACTTGCTGGGTTCATGCAGCCCCTCCATGCGCCTGTGCAGATGCTCACCTTTGACGCCATCACATAGCCACCAACAGCTTTTGGTTTATGGTTTCTTTGACCTTCTTCATGCCCCCTGCAAGCCATGCAAAGCAGAGGGGCAATAACAGCTCTCTCCTCAATCGCCTGACCTTGTCACCCTCCCCTATCACACCGATTTTCACGCATCTCAGGAATCCTCTGTAGCAGGGCAGAGGCTTTAGCACTCTTTTCTCTTCCACAAACCCTATCTGTACGCTTCTCTTGTAGCCACATTTAATTCTTCCAGCCTTTTCAAAGCTGAAGCTCTAAACTGAAGATTATCTGTCAATGGGCCCCTTCTCCAGAAAGAGCCAGAAGATGGAGATCTACCCAGGTGGCCACAGGACCGTGGGCTATGCAGGGGAGCAGTGCTGCAGGTTGTTGTGCCATTTACTCCAACCACTGAAAAGCAGAATTGCCTTCCTGCCTCCTCTGCTTTTTCTCGTCTTCACCCTTCTCCTGGCAGTCACACTCTGCATTGCAGTAGCCACCTGAGACCACAGCCTTACTGATGTGGGCACTGAACTAAGGCAAAACCAGGAGAAACATCTGCCCAAAGAGTTTGTTCTCTAACAGGGAGGGGGCAAGATGCAGCAGGAGCAAGGGGAGCCCCTGAAAGTCGTGCTGCCACTGAGAAGCACAGCACCCAGACTTCCCAAATCACAGACCAATGGCTTCACGTGTTACACCAGCCCTCTGGGCAACCCTGCTTGGACACAAGGTGGGGCTGCCAGCTCTCATTGGTAGTTAATTGTGAATCCAGGCTGAGAGATGCCTCAGATTGTTTCAAAAATCATGCAATTTGCTTTCTGGTGTCTGACCACGGAGATGCATTCAGCTCAGGTTTTCAGGCTTTTCTCTGTAGCAGGAGAGCTAGAAGCATGGGTGACTGTTTTCTTTTTTTTTTTTTAGGAGGAAAGTTTTGCTTCTCAACTGTTCCTTTGACTTCACTCAAGGGAAATCTTCAGTGACTGCAGCACTCCAAAGTCATTCCAAGGGCTGTACATCCCTTTGCAGCCCTCGAAATGTGCTCAGAAGTGTAACAAAAGAATACCCCCAGGTTCAAAGAGGCAGCTCTGAGGTGGGCTGTCCTTTGCACTTTTACCATTCTCTTCAAAGCCAGTGACCTTCTCCACACAAAAAGATGTCTCTCCCCTTGCACCTTTACATTGTTCAGTAAATGATCCAGTTTTCCTTCACTGGAGTGGCAGCTTCAGCCTCTGCCCCCTTTCTTCCCAGCCCAAAGTCAGTTCAGGAGTAGCTTTCCCAATGGAGAGCTGAGAGCTCCGGCAGCAAGGACCTGCTCTGTGGAGTGCCTCATACTTACCCAACAGGAAGCAAAAGCTTTTTTCTTTGAAGGAAGGATGTAAATAAGACTGTCTCCTACAGCCAAGGACAGCAAACAGCTCAGAGCTGCAGCCATGCAGATGAAAAAGTCGTCCTGGAAATCCTTCTCATATAAGACAATAGAGACAGGTATTTAAACCCCCACAACTCCCAATTTGCCTGTCAGAGTCAAGACATTTAAATAACGAACCGTAACCTGTGCCAACACAGCTTCCTTACTGGAAACCTGTGCTATCATCACACCCACAAAAAGGTGCTCTGTGACAAAACCCAAACTTTCTACTGACTGACTGTGTCAGATAGAAGGTTTTACCACGGGAAAATACAGGGGTTTCCCAACCAGCAGAGCCATTGAGAATGCTGCAGGGATGGAGCGTAAGGCGTCCTGCTGGAAGTCCCCCTCTTGCTGATGGCATCACCCTTGATTCATGCTTCTTGTGTCAGTGCTGCAGGCTCAGAGCCTCATAGCTGGAAGATAAAAGATGTCTGTAGAAAAGCAGGACAATGACAATTATTAACAGTACCCTACAAAACCGGGGCATCAGGGAACCTGTACTCAATTCTGGGCTCTCCTGCAGAATTCTCCTGTGTCCTTGGACTCATTGTGTAACTTTATACCTTTGTTTTCCCACTATTAACTAGAGCACATATTGAATAGGACTCACTGTATGAGCACATGTAAAGCACTTTGATAGCCTAGGGTAAAAGTGAATTAAGGCACGGTGAGCAGTTGACGGGCCCAAGCAATTGATGGAGTAAATAATTCACAAACATAATTTTTGAGAGTGTCATTAAACCAAAACTGATTTGCAAATTATTCACCTGTTTCTAGAGGTTGAATAATTGCCAGGGACTGGAGAGGTGGGGAAGCAGGCAATCAGCTATGTTTCAGAAAGGCTTGGAGATTACAGCGTGAAAACCATGATGAGGACAAGCCCCTTGGGCTTGGAGTCAAGTGCCAGCAGTCACAACAAGCTTTGAAAGGGTCTCCTCTGATCCGTCTTCACCTTTCCTGGACCCCAGCCTTCCCTTCTGCAGATATCCCTTGTGCTGAGAAAGTTATCTTTCTGAGCTCAGCTGTGGAGCAGGGAGGCAGGAGATGCCTGCTCAACTATATGGAGAAAACAACCTGCCCCGTGTAAGAGTGTGTTCCTGACAGAACTGCCACTGCTGGTGTGGGCTCATGAGTCAGGCCCCTCTGGGTTATCTCTTTGGAAGGATGCACTGTCTGCTGTTGGACATGTCCTTGACCCGGCCAGGTGGGACAGGGCTTTGACCAATCTGGTCTAGTGGAAGGTGTCCCTGCCTAGAGGGGCTGGAACTAGATGAGCTTTAAAGTCTCTTTTAACCCAAACCATTCTATGACTCTGTGATTCACAGTTAAGCGCCCAGCTCATGTGCCTGTGATGGGTGGGTGCTTGATGATACCCAGACCTCCCAAGGCTTGGCTTTTCCATCTTGCAAGTGCCTCACGCACGTTTTACCGCCAGCGCAGGACATCGTTCCCCAGCGCACAGGCCAACATGTTTCCAGGGACGGATTAAAGGAGGATCAGCGATCCCGGTGTGGGCAGGCTTGGTCAGCTGGTGCCTCGGGCTCGCTAAGGGCGAAGAGCAGCTTCCCCAGGCTGAAGCATGGCTCCGCAGCGGGAAGGGTCGGGGCAGAGGAGCGAACCCCCGCCGCACCTCTCGTGTTCAGGAGCCGATGCTCCCCGGCTGGGACGCTCCTCGCTGGCTGCCGGGAGACCGCAAGGGTGGCCCGGGAGGGGGCGGACCGAGGTTGTCTCGTCCCGCCCCCCCTCATCCCGCCCATCCCTCCCCGCCCGCCGCGGGCTCGGCGCCTCCCGGCTGCCGCGGCCGCTGAGCGCGGCGGCCCCGGCCGACCCTCGAGGGGCTTGCGCGGCCGCCCGGAGAGGTGAGTGCCGGCGGGGGGCGCGGTGGACGGCTGGAGGAGCGGGAGAGGGAGGCGGCGGGGCTCGGAGGGGTGCCCTAGGGCGATGCGCGGCACCGCGGGGCGCATCTCCCCGGTGCCCGTCCTTGCTCCCGCCGCTTTGCACCTGCTCGTTCCTCTCCTTCCCGGCATCGCCCCAGTCTCTCCCCCAGCCCTGTGCAGGGCCCACTTTCCCTGGAGCTCTCCGCCAGCGGGAGTCCCAGGGAAATTCCTGGGTGCCGCGGCCGGAGCCCATCACCTTCATTCAGCGCCCGTCGCTGCGTTCCCCTGCGCCAGGGGCGCCGGCTGCCGCTCGGTGCGGGCTCCCGTTGACCCGGCTAGGATGTGGCATCGGGGTCTGAAACATCAGCTGCTGCCCCTCTTGGTGTTTAGTCTTACTCCCATATTTGCACAGCGGTCACGGAGATGTTTGGGGTTATTTCCTTTATGGTGGTTGTTTTAAGCCATGTACTGTTGCAGGGGAGGCAGAAAAAAGCTCTTAAGTCAGAAGGAGATTTGTGCTGTTATGTCATTTCGTAATTGCCTCAGAATTACAAATTACGGCCTTAGTCTCCCGCTGGATCTGTGCCAAAGGACTCCTGCATCTATTAAGGGTTTGGGGGTTTCTTCATTCCTTCCTTTTTTTTTGAGGAAAAAAAAAAAAAGTTGAGAATAATAACTTGAAAATAATGGCTATTTAGTGGCATGGACCCTACGTGTTAAGCTATTCCAGCCCGTGTCTGTAAGTGAAAATAACGATGTAACTGTTCTGAGTAGTCAGTCTGATCCATGCAGTCAAGACATTAAATCTTGGCTAGTGACACTGAGAATTGTGTCCTGCTGAAAAGTATTCAGCTGCACTTCTTTGCAGGAGCTGAAACATTTTCTCTATGTTGCAAGTTCTGATTCTGCCCAGAAGCTCTGTTGCTGTTTGTGGGGAACAGACACTTGGAAAATAGCAGCCTTCCAGCTTCAAACTAAAGAATATAGGATTAATGACAGAGAAGGGCTCTGTAGTTCAGAGGTGCAGCCACTGCAAGAGCCTCAATTCGCGCCAGTGCTTAGTTTGTAATCACAGAAGCTAGACCTGCCTCTGTGCAGACTGTGTGCATAGACTATGCTCTTGCAGTTCTACTCACCATGGAGGAAAAAAGTGTGGTCCTGCCGGCTGTTCCCTTTGCCAAGGATGCTGAGGGCAGCGGGAGTCCAGAGGAGATTGAAGCAGGTTGCTGCCACGGGAGAAAGAAGCTGGACTGGGCTGTCCCCCTCCAGGCAGGGTGGTCTTCTGAGCTGTGCCACCGCAGCATGTTATAATACTAACTCAAGTAGCAGTTGAGTCTGTAGTTTTGAAGGCTACATCCGCTTCTGCATCCTCCCTTCCAACAGTGATGTGCAGGATTGCTCCATGCTGCAACATGCATGAGCCCAATCTTGGAAAAGAGTTCTTTCAGAGTCTGCCAGGCTGTGTGTATCGAGTACCATATTACAGTAGTATATTGTTCTTTACATGCATAATTTCACTGGCCTGTTATGACCTAAAACGCACACAAAAAATAAACAAGGGCATATTGTTTGGTGGGAAGGATGCAGAAAAATTTTCTGCCTTAGCTGTTGGTAAGGAAAAGATTACTTTTAAGTGTTTCTCTTGATTGTCAGAGAAATGACATGGCACATGTAAGCTTGGGTTTTGCCAAGCAGGCTTTATTTGGAAGGTGAGGCGTTTCTGAACTTCTCAGTCACCTTGGAACTAGTTACGAACGCATAGCAAAGTCCTGCCCAAATCTTCTCTTCTAATTAATTTGGCCAGAGGCCATCCTAATTAACCTTGAGAAAGTTCAGGGGTGGGAGAGCTTAGTATGAAACAATTGTCTTGTAATTTGCTGTTCACAATGTGTTGACCAAGCCGTGAGCTGCATCTCTAAAATCCTCTGGGTCTCTTGCTGAGGCTATTGCACTGCTTTATTTGTTTTTAACAGATGTTGTTTTCCACTTCTTGAATGGAAAGGGTTATCTCACTTTCTGCAACCTTGTTATTGTGCTTTGTTTCAAGAGCCTGTGGACTCAAGCATGCTGGGGAAGCTTACTCAATCAGTTCCAGCTATGAAGGAAGGAGCTGGTCAGCCTTTTGGTGGTCTTGATGCAATTGTTAAGGTCTCTTCATGAACTGATGGCACCTTTTCACATCTACCTAAAGATAACTCTCAGTTTTTCTGGTACTGGCTATGCCTGTAGAGAACAAAAGTCAGCAGCAGCCTCTCTGTCACACAGGTGTATTACAGTTAGCATATTAATAGAATTTGTCAGCCATAACTTGGACCATCTCAAATGGTGGGGCAAGAGAAGGGGTTCTGAAATCTGAGCTGGTTGAATAAAGGGAAAAAAAGCTAAAGTCCAGGTTCTGCTTTTTGGAAGTGCAAGGGCACCCTGCACGTCACGGAGTGTGTGATGAAGGGGGAAATGTTAACAGATGTATCTGAAATTTTAGGGTGGTCCTTCTTCCCCCATTGTGATGATGTCTGCTTGCCTTGTTGGTCCACGGGCTCAGCATGCTCAGAGGCTGGGCCACCTTTCAACAGCCTGGGTTTGCCTTACTGGCAGACGGTCCTGCCCAGCACATTCAGTGCCTCAGCAGCACAGCGGCACTTGTGTGTAGTCTTCTTGACTGTCTGTCTTATTTTTGTTCTACACTAATGCATACAAATGCTATTTTGGCATTTATTTTCTGGTAGAGCAAAGGGTCAGGGGGAAATCCTGCTGAGACTACAAGGCAGGACACACAGATGCAAGAAAGATAGATCAAAGGCGTCTATAATGCAGGGAGAAACAGAGGGTCAATCCAGAAGAGAGGGCATTTGATTATACATACAAGGGTAATATAAAAGGGATAACAGCACAGGAGAGGATGGTAATGTCTGAAAATGAGTAAACAAACAAGTTTCAGACTATGCTGAGAATTTATTTACTCCAGCAGACACAATCCTTATCTCTTTGAAAGAGGAGAAGACCACACCAACCTTGGAGCGCCTCTGCTCCCAGCCACATTTGTGAGAGGGAGAAAGTGTTTGTTTACGGATCTCTCCTCCGTGAGTCCTGGCCTGATGGGCAGGCCTGTCCTGCTGTGATTAGTAGGATGCTAATGTGTGTAATCCTTTTGATCACAGAGCCCAGGCTCTATAAGTCATGTCACTGTCACCTCAAAGAAGTTCAACTATGTGATAGATCCCATATTAAAAATTTTTACTTTGAAAAATTCAATTCAGTTATTATTAAGAAAGGATATAATACAGTTATTGAAGAAAGATATAATGCAGTTATTGAAGAAAGATTTAGTACAGTTATTGTTGAAATACTTTTTTTTCTTTATACAGATGGAATGCTTTTCAGTTCAAAAATATGCAAACAATGATAATGATCCACATAGTCCTAGCATACGAGTAGCTTATGAGCACCTTGACCATAGATATTTTAGGTTGGATTATTAGCCCTTAACATCTTGATTTTCGATGTGAGCAGCAACTATGTTTCCGTGTGCATTGTTTCACTGAAGTGGATTGCTCCATACAAAAGCATTGTAAGCAGTATGGAAGCATCATCCGAGTCCTAAAGAATATCCTCATCTGCAGTTCCTTTTTGGGAGGGAAAGAGGTAGCTAATTATGCTTTGTTTAATAAATGTACTATTTTGTTCTGCTGTTGTGACAAACAAAAGCTGTCATTTGAGGAGATACACCATATGCTGCCAATTGGTCTAAGGACTGGATATATCTGGAGCACAGAGTAGCAGTGAGCGCTCTTTAACAATTGCTCCTTCTCTAAAAAAAAATCTGCACCCATTTCAGTGGAGTAATGTGCTGCTCTGTCATCGGTGGAAGCAAGCTGTTGACATTTTGAAAACCAGCTAATATGAACAGTGGTATCTGTGCATGCTTGGACATTTCCTCCTTCCCTTGAATGCATTCACTTCTATTTGGATGCTTATGAGCCTCAGCGAATCAGTGCTCACTCTTTGCTGGATTGGTCCATGGCAAATTTAAAAATCAACCTCATTGTGGATACAAACTCCCATCCATACCCTGTCAGACATACGTTTCAGCACTGTGTGAACCCAGTATTCAAACACCCACGTTATTTAAGAAAACCCAAACTAGCTCTCTACCATTTTTTGTTGTCAAATCTGAGAAAGCAAACGTTTAAATATGACCTGAAACCTCCTAACAAACAGGGCTGGCAATGCCTGGAGAGAAGCCGTCATTCATTAAGGCCTCCCTCAGGAGATGCTCTGCACTCTCTCTCATGCCACAGTGTGTTTGCTGATACATTTGCACTGGTGAGACACAAGACAGGAATAAC
>JBCJKH010054504.1:0-19241 GCA_039877255.1 Loriculus beryllinus
GGAGGCAGCCAATGGCTTTTTTTTAAAAGAGTTAACAACAGAGGAAATCCCAACTACAAACAGCTCGCCAGAATCTAAGATGTTACTGTCATTCTTGTGCATCACAACGAGGATTTCTACATAAACTGTTAAAAATAATTTAAACAGAAATAGTTCTTTCCTACTCTTGTAGGTTGAGAGGGCAAAATGGGAACTGTTGCCACATTTTCAGCTCCCTGCTCACAGCTCTTTTGGAAGTGCTACCTCTTCTGTATTTTGCTTACACTTTTCCCTCAGGCCTCAGTGCTATTCTCATACCTGATAAGGAGCAATTCGTGCTTTTGTCTCTCTTGCTGCTGCAGCTGCACCACCGTAAGTGGTCTTTCCTGGGTAAAATGGAGAATCCCCAAGCTGGCTTGTCTTAAAGACAGAAGCATTTCCAAGTGACTACAGAATGGTATTAAGATAAGTGGTTAGTAAAATGGTTACAAATTCAAACTATTTAAAATTGATACTGTGCAGTACTTACAGGAGAGGGAGATCCAAAAGCAGATAAATTGAATGCAGGTTTTTTAGAGCTAGCTGCAGGATGTTGTGAGAGGGAATGAGATCTTTCAGCTTCTGTGGACCAAAGCAGTGGTGCTGAAGTATTTTTTGAAACTGTGATATCTGCCAAAATGACACATGCCATACGTAAATGCCTTGTATACATAGAGAACTTTAATACTGAAAAGCACGCTAACACTAGAGCTCTTTAATACATAAAAGTAAGTCTTACAAAATTAAAAAGTCCCCTAACGTGTTTCTCAAACACTCTATAATCTTCAGAGTTTTTCAAACAGATCAATTTCACATACTGTATGAAAACCAAGTGTCAACTGTTAACTTGAAGTCTGTTCACAGAATTGCAAATACGTTACCTTTCAGTAACCTTTCAAAAGCATGCACAAGTTAATATGCTTCCAATGCAGAGCAATTTTATTTTTTAACTCTTTCACAGTAAAATAAAAGGGAACTTCACAAATACTGTTGCATCCATAATAATACAAAGTTTTTCCTACGTTGGTAAAGGGTTAGAGGCCAACATAAGTCAGAATTGCACAGGTTTTAAACCTGAAAAATTCCTCAAAGGCTGAACTAACAGAGTTTACAACCTATTTTCCATGTATGTTTTATGGAGACACATCAGAAAGCTCTAGTGTGCTTGGGTTATATCGCTGAATTCTGTCAACATCTACTCTGCATTGTGAAAACATGTTCTCCAGAAAACTTGTTGAGCACACACCTCAATCTCCATTTATACTGGGGTGTGGGGGTGAGGGTAAGGAGAGGGGCTAGAAAAAGCTGCAAACCTGTTTGCCCTTTCTCAGTGAGATCCCCTAAGTCTCCGTCTAAACCAATGCAATGGTTTGGGGCTTGTTTTCCTTTTTTATTCTGAAATGGTGTACATTCCTTACTGAATTCAGCAAAAGACATGGCAGTATTGACAACTGCTGCCTTGTACCAGGAAAGGACAAAAAAGCAGCCCAGAAATTGCTCAGTCAGAATAGTTCCTTTATTGACTCCTAGTGAAAACAGGAAAATATCTATTTGTGTTTCCATTTGTTACCTGTACTGTCAGTTAAATACTGTGAATCACTCTTCCTTCTAGGCAATCAACCTAGCTGTCCAGCTACAGTCATCTTCAGATCCTACTATCCAAGTTCAAGATTTACAGATAATGTAGCTAAAACTGTGTTCATCAGCACTGACTCAACATCAAGTCTCACAAATACATTCCAAAGCATGGCTATATTAAAAAGGTGACAGGATTATATACTTCTTAAAATGCTAAAAATTAAATTTAATTCTAACACCCAAAGCTGATATTCACCTACTTCATTTACTAAGGTGATGTGGAATATTAAAGAATGCTATGTACTTGATGTTATCAAAAATCAATTAGAGAACATGAAAGTTACCTTTATCAGATGCTCTAGAGGAGAAGCCACTGGTTGTTGAGATGTTATCATCATCATGCTGAGAGGTAGAATCTTTTATTTCTCTTACAAGAGACAGTCCAGGACTGCCAATGCCAAGTGAAGAAGATGTAGAAGGCTGACAATGTGGTACTGCAGAATCCAACACGGTACAGTTCAAATGGCTCCGATGAAGAGAGGGCCTTGTTAACACATCTGAGTAGTTCAATGCAGATCTACTTGTGGATGGTTCTAAACAAGAACAGGGAGACAATTAGCTTTCCTATAGGCAAGCTCACAGAAGCCAAAACCTGTTTTCTATCAACAGTCATGCTATTGCCAAGTTTCAAGCACAAAAATAGAGAAGCCAAATTTAACTTCTTCCTCATCCAGATAGGGTTTCATCTGTCTAATTACAACAGCAACACTGCTTGTAATACTAAGTATTAATGTCCCATTAAGAAGCAGTTAATGATGAGGTTTTACAACACCAGATTCTGACCCCATGTTCAAGTGCTGTAACACTGGGTCTTTCACTAAATTAAAAATGTACATCCTTCTTCTGCAGACAAAACTTGCAATAAGCTTTCCAAAATTTCAAACTACATGCCGAGTTACAGACAAATCTGCAGTTTACATAATCTTATAACACAGATTATGTTAATCTGAATACATGACATAAAAATCGGTATTTCCAGAGATTTTCTGGGGGAGTTGTTTCTTTTGGTGTCATCATCCCTCTTTCCAAATTTTACCTCATCAGGTCATGCCACAGGCAAAACATTATTTCTATCCATTAACTTTTGAGATGTAGGCACAAAGACAAATAAGCACCATGGCCTCAGTTGCAAGACAGGCATTTTTAGCCTCATGAACCTCTCCAGTGTCCTTCAAGAGACGGCCTCACAGCTCCAACTTGCCACCCAAATGGAACAGCTCTTAATGAATATCTTCCCTGATACCCATGTAAGGCCACAGTCTCTCGTAGGAGTTCTGGATATGAACATGATTTTGAGTCATCATCCTCTTGATATTTGCACTGAAGCTTAAACTAGCTAGTTCAATCTTCATAACCACCACAGTACAAGTAATTAGATCTCCAAAGCACTGGTAGGTTTTTAGGACTGTCTTGCTCGAGATAAAGTGTTATCATGTTAAATGCTGGCCAAGCAAAGGAATACCGACTCTAGCACACTGGTAAATCAGAGCTGAAGAAGCAAGCATTCAAAAAAAATAACAGTAGTAATAATTAAAAATCTTATTAACTATAGCAAGAAAGATTGGCCTACAGCATCCACAAACTACAACAAAAGCTATTAAGGGTTCTAGGGTGTCCATCTGCTCCTAATTTTTTAGAGCTAGGAAGTTTGCTGTGCAGCTGTTCTTACTGAAAGGTCCTTTCACACAGCTCTTCAGGAAAGCCAACATGTGTTCCTCATTCATGAAGACCTTCTCTATTCCTTTATCCAAACTCATCCTCAAGCTACAGCTACACAAAAAACAATAAACCTCCTTATTTACAATTAGATGACATTGGTGGCCAAGGTATTTCCTCATTATTTTCTATTCTGCCAACAGAAGCAACTGACTTTTCACACAGATGGCTATGTACACATGTTCAGACAAAACTTCTCTACTTAATTAAGTTCCACAAAACTGCTAATTTATGAGAAGCTCAAATGAGAGCATATGCAAATTTACAGAGGAGATCTACAGAAACGGTGAGATACAGATATAAAACACAGATCTTTTATATGGTGAAGGGTTGCAAAATTCTTTGCCATGGGTCCAAACGGGTTTCTAAGACCTCACACTAGCTGTGCACTTACCTTAATGTTACTACATATGTCAAAAAAGAATGCATTTTGAAAGAAAGCATACGAAAATTCTGAAAGAAACTTGTTTCAAAAAGAATAATGTCACAGACCAAGTTCCTCAGTTCTTCATTAAACTAACAAGGAACTAAACCGAAGAAGCCCAAAGGAACAAACACCAGCTCCACCCCCCACCAAAAAAAAAACAACAAAAAAAATCAGGACATGAGAAGGAATTTTCCTCTGTCACTTTAGCATCTGGTCTTTTGTTCTGAGGACACAAATCAAATTAATGTTTTTATTACCTTAGGCAATTAGACAGACATCCATTCCAGACCTTTCCAAAAGAAAATGTGACCCAGCACACTTGCAAATGAATATTATCAAAATTTTGCACCTGGCTAATTGACTACCTGAAGTTAACTGATGCTTTCCAAGAGCTGCAAGACAACCATCAGTATGTTTTGCAGTTACAGGTGCAGAAACTGCGTAGCATAACTGCAGTTTCAGAAACAGTTATTGGAAGGGGAGGGAGTGTTTGGTGGTTTTTTGAGGTTCCCTGGGTTTGTTGGTGGGTTTGGTTGTTTTGGGGGGTTTTATTTATTTATTTTTAATTCTGTCAAAACGCTCCTTCCAGCTTCCCCTAGAAATTTAGATTCAGAACTAGGAATCTGTGAACAAATACAGATGGCCAGAATGCTAAATGATTTTTCACATACCATCTAAATTAATTCTTGCTGTTTCAGGCATGACTCTCCCATCAATCATGATGGTATCCTCATTTGCATAATCATGGTGATAGTTTACTGGATTCTCTTCCTGGTCTGTAGATTCATTTGTATCTACACATTCATCTTCACTTTTATTGAAGTACTTCTGCAACCATCCTGGTACAATGTTCTTCACTGATGCTGTCATTCTGCTAATGATTCCCTGCTTGAAAGGAAAAAACCACTTGTTAACTACAGAAACACAGTCAACAGCACACACTGCGATGCAGCCTTGCACACACTTTGAAGACAGACGTTAGATAGCAAATATTCAGGACAAGAATAACATAGAGGGGGCTGATTCTTGACATAGGATCTCTGCACTGCTGGGACACATGTGACAAAAATTCACCCAATATTCATTTAGTACTAATCTATCAGTTTCTTCACTCCCCAGTGACTTTGACAACATTCAAGGTTCTGACATTTCAGCCAAAGCTTAAAGGAGGCTTCTCAAGTCACAAAGTCATCAGGAAATTCTATTTCTAAGTAACTGCTGATGCACGTACTGATTTTGAGGATTCTTCCTCTTAATACCTTCATTTGAAAAATCATCAAAACAAGAAGCTCAGCAATTCTTCACAGTGATACCAATGACTATAATAGCTGCTACACTCAGCGAACTTAAACATTTCTAATTTTTCTAATGCTGAACTGCAACAACAACGTGCATCAAAAAACCCCACTGTTGTGCTCTGAACAGTCAGAGTACCCTGAAAGAAACATCTGTAGTTGAATAACAGCACACCTCACTACAGGACTGTTAAAGAGATCCTTTTTGACCAATTTCATTTCATGGTACGTTAAAGTTTTGGTTCTCCAAACCTTAACATTTTGCAACTACTGAATACATAACAGCCATTTCCATCTTGACATTCAACAGTTCTTCACAAGGCTTACATTCTACATTTAAGAGATGTTTATTTACCATTTTGTTTTAGGCAGTCACTTGTCCCCCTGATGGAGAATCATGCCCTCAAGATTTCAACACACCTTCCTGTCAAATCTCAACCCCATGCATTAGATCGCTTGCAGCATGGAGCTCCCTCCCTCTTATTCTGATTGAGCCAAAGAACCAGGTGTTAAACTCTGCAAGCTGCACACAGACTGCAATATCAACACTTTGGAAATTGAAAAGTAACAAGAGTAACAAGAAGTAACTCCATTATCAGTTGCTAACACATATACCAAAGGCTCTGGCAAGGCACTTTGGTATTTTTCTGGGTTTAGGCAACAAAAATTTCTAGTCAAAATAGTAATTCAGGTGTAGAAATTGAGACTATTCTTTGAGCATGCAACAGTTGCAGTCTAGTAAGCAACTGTGAAACCAGAACCCTGCTGTATTCAATTTTCTTAAAAAAAAAAAAATATAGCACACAAATGAAAAAAGTAGCCCATATCAAGTCTCTCATACACAACAATGCAAACACCAACTAACAGGAGTTACAAACGAATTAGGAACCTTGAATCTGGGGCTAAGAAGGGGGTGGAGAAAGAAGAGATAGGGAAGGTAGAAAACAGCCTTTTTACAGAAAGTCAACTTACAATTTGATGTTTTTCATAATGTTCTGTAATTTAATCTCATACTTGCACAAAGACAAAATATCCAGAGACAGTTTAAACCAGACAGAATACTGAGTTAAAAACATATCCATCACAATTACCACATAAAGATGTACATCATGAACTATGCTTAGGATGCTGCTGCTATTCTACATAAATACTAAGCCTCAGCTTTCCAACAAAAACTAACACTATGTAATACCAGAGTTCACAAACAGTTCAGTGCACGGTACCAGCAAAGTGGCAGCTCCCCAACTCTGCCATCAGTCCCTCACTTCCACCTTTGCCTGTGACACTGTCCCACTTTTTAGGGCAAATATTTTGCTGTTATGAGTGAAAGCGTATCAGCAACTCACAGGAATGAATGTCAAATAAGCAAATGGTTAGGACACAAACCGCATCCAAGGCACTGCTCTTTTCAAAAAGTTGGCCACTACTGCATTCAGCATTGCTAGAGAGTTTCTCCATCAGAGAATAGACATCATTGGCCATAAAACTGACCTAAATGATTCTTTTTGCTCTTAGGACTGATAGCTACCTGAGACTCAAGATAGAAGTCATAGGCATCCAGAAGAGTAAACACCCAATCATTAGCAATCTAAATGAATAAATGGAGAATCTAGCTAGTTAATAATTAATCAAGATGATGTTTTACCATCCACACCTAAAACCATACTGGTTTGACCTTTCCTGCATATGGTAGCCTTGCTAGCAGGTCCATATCATCAGCACTAGCACTGATGTAACCTTCCAAACCGATCCAGGAGCTGGATCTCACTCAGCCACACTGTAACAAGTATTAATAGGCTGCTCCATCTGGCTTAGGCTCAGGGGAAGACCAAAAGCATTGTTTTGTGCTCCAAAATACTGCTGGCTTAGTGACAAAGCAAGGAAAAGCAAAATACACAGAAACACAACTCCATTTTCTGTCTGCAAAATGAAAATATTGATTAAACGCACTGTGAAAGAACTATTAAGGCATTATGCATGAGCCATCATCAAACACAGCTTTTGCTAAAAAACCCCACAGCCTTACTAAGTAAGCCACACACTTCAGGGTATGCCCATTCTCACAACAGAAAAAGAAAGCAAGAAAATGAAAATTTCCTTATGGCACCTCTTACCTGCCCATCACAGCTGAAAGCCACCCAATAAAGCCCTATGGCTGGATTCCTGTCCAAGGCAGGCAGTTAAGGTACCACTGACCAACTGCACATTTTAAACATGCACACTCCCACGCTATTGCCAGGACTTCAGCAGTGTCATGCCTTACACTGTCTTTAAAGCTGTCTGATTTTAATCTTACCCTAACTTTTCATTTTCTTATTCTTCAACTTCAGGACATGTGTTTGAACACCCCTTCCCTCTCCCTGCACATGCACCATAAGCCTACCCCGTCAGCAGCAGAACATGCTCCCCACCCCTCCTGTGCCAGAAGTTTCATACTTTGTCATCCTAGGTTCCTTGGTAGTACCATCTCCCCACAGGTTATCACTAATCCTTCCATCAGGCTAGCAAGGATACCGTACAGCTCACTGATGCAAACAAATCTTCAGAGGTGAAATACAAAAGGCACAAGACAACTCTAACAGGCTTATTCCTCCAGCAAAATCTGAGCAAACTGCTCAAATCTCATACTCCTCATGCCACAAATGCGTACTAGTCCTTCCTGAACACCTTCATTCACTACACCTACACTGAACATGCTATGGCACAAAAACTCTTCTAGTTTCCAAACCCAAGTTGGAAGCAGAGGAAGTAGCACTGGCTGTTACGAGCTTTAATGATCCTAACAGCTCATCTCTACAAGCCACAGAGGCACCAAACTTAGTATTGTGAAACAGCACTAGATGCAACCTACTGGCAATCCCAACTATGTGTAGCAGTGGTTTAGTCCTTAACTTGACTGATTTCAGCAGTCTGAGAGCTGCTGTCAGTACCAACAGCTGTCTGCTCATCTTAAGTGTTCTGATACTCCATTCTTATCCTAAAGTATCAGCAGAAAAGTAAACAAATAAACAAGCAAGGAAAAAAAACCCCAAACCACAAAAAAAGAAATCTGCTGAAAAGACCCAGCACTGAGGAACAGCTAATTACAAGTTTTGCAAATTCCATGCATCATCCTAAGTGTCTGCAGCTCTGATAGATACATCTGTGTCTATGTATACAAACACCACAACGCTAACTACAGTTTCAGTTACTCAAGGCATATTGCCTTGAGATGTAATTCTAAGCAAAAGCTATATAGATAGAAATACTAAATAGTAAACAAACACATATTGTAATTTCCTACTTTAAAATACAATTTTTAACAGTTATATAAAGGAGGAAAATCAATAGTTAACGGTCACAGTTCAACTTACAAACTTAAAAGTAGGCTACTTGGCCAAAAATACTTATGGAATAGCAGTTTTCCAAGCTCGTAAGGGTCTTTCAAATAGCATGGAGGATAGGCGATGGTGTGTGCTGGCAGGAGTACTCCCCAGTGATGCATTACTGGAAAATATGTATTTTTTTGTAATTGACTTGATTCAGTTTGAGAAGCTTAGGTAAATCCCAGATGTATGAAAAGATGCAGGAAAAAAATATTATATATATATATATATATACAAAGGTCATACACTACCATGTATTTGTCAGAGATGCAAAATATACAACCAGATAAAAGAGCTAATTGCCACTTCACTGTATGCAAACCTCTGCAAAGCATCAAGTTTTTACCTCCAGGCCTCTGAGATTTATTTGCTTTCCATTTCAAAGTTCAAGTTATTAGAACATATGAATCAGTGATTCCTCAAAAAGAAAACCTGCACCTAACAGTGAAGTTCACCATTACAGAACAGATCTAACCATTTCCAACCATCAAAAAGGCATTTTCATGCCCTCTCCGTTACCCACGGTTACATCACTCCAGCTCCGGAGCATAACAGCTACTCTCCGTACTAGCAGAATTCCTTAATCTGGCAAAAAAGTACATGTTTCTCTGCTGGACTAATGAGTTCAACTGGCTCAGTGCACCAGAACTGGCCTGAGAGACAGCAAGATCAGGGAGCCAGGACAAAGAAACAAAACTCATCCATTCTTTTAACCATCCCGTGTCTGCACTGCCATTAAGGAGATTGTCCCTTTATCCTCTCTTCAACTCACCCTTCCCTTGTTCTGCTGGTAGCACATGTATGCAGCAAAGTGACAAACTGTATCAGGGCTCTATCAAAAAGATCTAGCCAAAAATTCATCTACACACTGTGATGGTGAGGACTGCCCTTCAATGGCTTCAGGTCACTGGTCCAGCTTACTACGTGGCTGGGCTGCAGGAACAGAAGTGTGAACATGACATGATTGTCTCTTGCAGCAGCAAACTCAGGCTGGCTTAAACTAACTCTGCTTTTGCTACTTGGGGAGTGGTTTCAATTTGGACGAAGGACAGCAGAGTTTGACATTTCATTTAGAAAAAAAAGACAATAAAACTATGACTTAATATGAACAACATGTTTCAGGAATGCTATTAATTACGTAACATTTGAAAACAACAATTTTCTTTAAGGCAAGTGGACTAGACCAGATTTATTTCTAAAAATCATCAAGAAGGGATTATGATACCAGATGCCAGTATATTTCCTTTTCATTGCTTGAAGTGAGCCTTATTTCCCTTTTGTCTAGTTAGCTTCAGAATAAACAGTACAGGGAACTTTAGGTGCTGTTTTACATTTTGGCACTGCTTGCACATCTGTACCCATCATTATCACTTCCATCTGAGTGCAAAATGCCAGCGTATGCCCTAGTAGCTAAATCAGTGCTAACCCACTAGGTTAAATCCTTGTCACACTCAATGGTTTTATCTCAGGTTCTGTCCACACCTTTAGCTGACACAGTGACATTACACTGTGACATTACAAAGAGCACACGAAGTACAGAGCACTTTTCTTCCTTCTTTGTAAAAGCACTACATTAGGTTCTGGTTCATCCCCAGGATCGATCAGTGATGGGCACTGTAAATCATTGAGTGTATGTTCGGTGCTAGACTTTGAGACAGAAATCTATCATCATCAAAACAAAACAAAGCAAAGCAAGATTACTACTTTCACTTGCAACTTCACAAGCATTTTTAAAGGGGTTCTTAATTTAAGAAGGGACTGTAAGCACAGTTGCTATGTATTTATTGAAAGACTGCCACACTTATGCAGTGTGGCTGTAGTCAAGTTTCATAAACGGTACACAGAATTACATTATTTCAAATGCTGCTTAGAATATTTTTCTTTTCCTATAAGGGAACCCTACAGTCTAAACTGATTACTTTTATTTTACATCAATAGCTAAAAAGAAAATAAAAATAATCCATGGCATTGGAATAGCAAACTCTGACATAACCAACCACACAGACAAAAATTTGAAGTTTTTAAAATCAGAGTGATCAAGAAATCTATTTCAAATAGCACCAGATGGTCTTTACAAGGCCATTAGTACAAGTGATCAGATTTAGCACGTATGCTAACATACATTTTATATTTAGGACTCAAATACACTTCAGGCATTAAAGTATCTATCATGTAGGTATTCTCTATACAGTAAGACTCAATTCATTACAGAATTTCTATTTCACCAAATATAATGGAGATGGTAAGCTCTTTCTCTTTCCTGCATTTAAGTCAAATAAGATCTTTATACATTAGACCTGAAATTCAGTCTCAAAGAAAAGACCAGATGAACTGTTTAACCCTTTGCTTGATTTACTGTACCCTTGGAAATCACCAGGCCTTGAGGTCTAGTAGTGGACAGAGCCGGGAGACTCATCTGCTTCAAGCAAAGAGTTTGTTTGATTCAAAATACAATCACAACTAAAAGCGAAGTCAGTTCTCTGGGACACTCTCACCCAACTCTTCCCATAGCAGAGCTATGGAGATAATAATGAACAACCTCCGCAAGCAGAAAATTTTCTACAGGCAAAGCTAGTGTGTGTACTAAAACTGTCAGACTTGAGTGCATGCTGGTGTCCATGTGTTTGTGTAAGCTTTTCCTGGCAAAGATGAACAAAAAGATGAACTGCTTGCTTCAAAAAAAAAAATGACGGTCACAAGCAAGCCAATCACAAAAACACTGTAATTAAATGCAACATACAATTACAAGTTACAGAAACTCAAAGGAAACTTCACCCCCTCAGAAATTAGTAGTAACTCTAATACGAAAGCTTTAGTGCTGTTGCATTTCCTAGACAAACGGGAGAAAAAGTATTTTCTTGTCAAAAGAAGGGGAATGTATCTGTAAACTCTCCAACAAAAACAAAGAAAACCAAATCTTACAGTTAACAGAAGATCTTCTAATTAGTATTTTTGTACAGTAATCTAGAATACCACAGTGCCAAACACTGTATCAGCAAGTTGCAAAACTACTTAGGCTTCAGGCAAAGTCAAACAAGCTAGCTCATGCTTGCCTTCACTCAGTTTTAAGACGGTCTGACTGATTTGGCTTAAAGGGTTTAGAAATTACATATCCAGTCCCTTCAACCAACAAAGGTGCTTGTATAACAATCGCCCACCAGAGGTGGTGAAATACCGTGTGAATAACACTATCTTCAAGGGGCTCAACTGTTAGCAAGATTACCATCTCTTTGGCTTAAAAGGCACATTTAAATTGTACCTTCAATTAGACACTTGTAACAGGCATGTAAGACCTTTAGCATTTAGGCACTTAGACAAGGCAAGTAAAGACTTTAAAAGCAGCACGATAAATAAAAAAAAATAAAATTTTATTTATTTGGGAGTGAGTCCAATGGAGGCCACAAAGGTGATCAGAGGTCTGGAGCATGTTTTTTTATAAAGACAGGCTGAAAGACTTGGGTTTGTTGAGACTGGAGAAGAACTTACAGCAGCCTCCCAGTACCTAAAGGGGGCCTACAACAAATCTGGAGAGGGACTTTTACAAGGACATGTAGTGACAGGACAAGAGGTAATGGCTTCAAACTGAAAGGGGAGAGATGAAGATTAGGTATTAGGGAAAAGCTCTTCATTGTGAAGGTGGTGAGGCATTGGAACATGTTGCCCAGAGAAGCTGTGGCTGTCCCACCCCTGGCAGTACTCAAAGGCCAGGCTGGACAGAGCTTTGAGCAACCTGGTCTGGTGGAAGGCGTCCCTACCCGTGGCAGGGGGCTGGAACTGGATGATCTCTAAGGTCCCTTCCAACCCAAACCAGTCTGAGATTCTGTGATAAAATAAAATATGGAATGTAGTGTCAAGAGGGAAGATACCCAGCACAAGAGATGTGTACAAAAGAAAACAAGAAATATATTTAGGGCAGCTGTTCACAAAAATGCAGACAAGTAATCTAATACTGGAACAAGTAATTAAAAAATCTGCCTAATGGCTACAATTTTTCATTAGAAGAACACTGTGGACACTTAATTCTTCATCACTGAGGACTTGTATTGTTATAAAAAGCACAGAAGAAAGTTTTCATTATGCTGTCTTAGTAGTACATACCAAGAAATGTACACTGAGGAACATCTCCTCCTCTCATGACTGTATAAATATCACAATTTAACATACTGTAGATGTACAAGAGCTACACAATAAATACTGGCTTGATTGCACAAAAATTTAAAATGCAAAAAACGCAAAGATTTTTTGAAATTTAACAGCAGAAAATGACCACAGAAGACTTTTTTTTTAAAAAAAAAAAAAAAAGAAAGAGAATAGCCTCTTAGCTATTCTGTTCTTCAGGGCAACCCCACAATTTACTCCAGATAGAATCCAACAGTGAGACAGGAAGCAGTATCTCTTCCCTCAAAACCAGACAGAATTAGAGGATGGACCAACAAAAGGATTACCAACCTAGAGTAACATTGACATTTACACTGAAACCACATGTCTGTGGGTGTTCTGTGGTCCAACAGCAGCACTCACAGAATCGCACAGACACAGAAGCTGTATGATATCCCAGGTCACCTACTCCAACCTCCCGCTCAGAGAAAAGGCCAAGAACAGGTTGCTGTGCCCACCTGGGTTTTGAGCAGCTCCAGGGATGGAGACTCTCTAGGCAGTTCTTCCAACATGTTGGCTGTCCTTACAGTTAAAAGACTTTTCCCAATACAAAATCAGAATTTTCATTTTTGCAACTGGAGTCCATTGTCTCTTTTCCTATTGCAGTGAACCGTCTACAATAGCCTTGGTGTACCTTCTTTACACTCCTGTTTATTATCTGCTCTTAAGCTGTATACACACAGCTGTTTCGGCCCCCTGATCCTTTTCGATGGCCCTCAACTAGACTCACTCCAGTATGTAAACATCTTTTTTTTGTACTGGAAAGACCAAAATCGGACACAATAGTCCAAATGCAGTCCTAAAAGTGTTGCATAAAGCAGAAAAAATATCTCCCTCAACAACTTTCCCGCATTCTTACTAATACCACCCAGAATGCAGTCGGCCTTCTTTACCTCAATGGCATACTGCTGACTCAGGTTCAATTTGCTGTCCAGCAAGTAGGTGGAGTTGTTTTGTCCCAGATGAAAGACTCAGCATTTGCCTTTATCAAACCCCATGAGGTTCCCAGCAGCCCATTTCTATCCAGATCCCCCAGAGGCAATCCCATCCTTCATTATACAATACAGCTGATATTCCCCTAGGTTTGGCATCATTCGTGAGCCTGTTGAGGATGTATGCCATTCCTTCATCCCATGTTGTTAATAAAGACATCAATATAAATCTCCAAGAGCCTCTACTCACAAGCAGCTGCCACTAGAATTTTCTACCACTGACTGACAACCCTTTGAGGCCAGTGGTCCCAACTAATTTCCCAACCACTTTACAGTCCACCTGACAAGTCTGCATTTCACCAGCTGGACTACAGGGATAACACAGAACATGCTGAGGTTCTTGTTAAGAATGCAGATAAACAATATCCACTGCTCGTCCCAAGTCCACTGACCAGGTCATCCCACTGCAATATGTATTTGTTACAGAGCCTACGGTAGCCCACATCTGCATCCCTCTGAAATAGCTCTGCTCAAACTTTTTTAGGCATGCAAAGACATTTTGAACTCTGTCCTCTCACAGTCCTTCGAATCAGCAGCAGCTCAGTTCCTCCACGGCAGGGGAGCAAGAACCAGTTCTAATTACTGACTGGAGGAATAAATAACTCTGAGGAAGTGATGTGCTGCCAGGAACCAAAGGCAATTTGCAGTGTCCCAGCTAACACAGTCTATTTCATCTGCTTTTTTCCTCTCCTGAAGTATTGCTCACTAATACTGGCTTTTTTTCAACACTTCACAGACTCCAAGGCTGTCATGACAACACTTTGATAGACAAAACCCAAAATATTAATAAAATGCTATAGCAATCATCATTCCACGTTTGTTGTACCGCTGGCAGTACTGTTAGCCTAAATGAGAGAAAATTATCAATATCTCAGCTTAAAAAGTTCTTCCCAGCTAGGATACATGCCTGTTTCCAGTAGCAGCAGAAAGCCAAGTACCACATTTAAACATCTGGTTTACTACTACAATCTGATATTGCTGGGGCAGAGACAAAACCTCTGATGTTAACTACTACCCCACTCATTTAAAATAATTCTTTAAATAAATATTAAACATTTCTTCAAATCTATTCATTTTAATGTGCTAGCCTACTACTAAACCAAAACAAGCAGAGATGCATACAATTCTAAATACAACCACCTAAGCAGGCTTCTAGGTACAATCCTACTGATAGGAGTTAAGCCAATACAGTTACACTCATGTTGGTCCCTACAGATATTCTTAATAAAGGTTATTTAAATTACTGTTTTCCTGCTTTATGTTTATGAAACCTTACCTAGTTTACATTACTCCACATAGAACTCTAGGAACTCTTTAGCATGAGAGTTTCATAATTTCCTCCCAAAATAAACCTGGTGGTTTGTAAAATCCCGTCTGCCCACTGCCTGCAGTCACCACCCAACAAGAAAATGCCATACATACTACAAACAATAGTTTCCAATTGGCCTACCTTCAAGAGACAGCAGCAGGTGATAATGTAACAATTAAGACACCGCTGCATATAGTCTAAGCTCCAGATCCTGTGGTTACTTCATCTGGGAAGAATCCCTCATGATTTCTCAAGTGACTTTGTGAAACTCACCAATCCAGACAGGACTTTAATGATCAGGACTAACTAATGTGCCTTGCAGCAGCTGCTTACTTAGTCCCTTAGTCCCCTCTTTCAGCTGATATCCTAAATACATCAGCGCAAGACCAACTACAAACATGCAGGAACTCAGGCTGGTTTCTCCAAGGAAAACACCTTTGGACCATTTTCTTATGTATCATGTAGCACATCTACATTGTAAATACGCACAGGCAAGTACACGTGTAAGAAAAAAACCCAACAACAAAAACTTATCGCTCCACAGCAGAAGTTTCAATCTACAAATATTATCTCTAATATTAAACAGCTCCAGGCTGAAGCTTAACATAAACATACAGGTTTATGGGAAGGTTATAAAGACTTTTCAGGTAATTGTTTATTCTCATGCTCAAATCTGCTTGTTTGAGCTTAAAAGTCCAAGTGAGTCAAAGTTCCTCGACATTTTCATTTGAATGGTTAATTATCAAATTAAAAAATAACCAAAACAAGTGGTTTTAGGCTCTTCCCATATAAGTCCCATTTAGAACCTTTGAAACCTATGTTACCCACACAAAAATGAAACTATTCCAGCCTAAACCAGTGCACACACACAAGAGCACAAAATTAAACATAAAATTAACAACTGGAATATAGAAATACTAAACTAGAAGCTGTTTAATACTTCAGCAATGTAAACAGTCATCCCAGTAACACACCCATACCATGTAATCCCTATCATCAGCCTACCTACATGACGAGGACAAACCAGCATTCAGAAGCCCCAAGGCCACATCCGGAAGATGAAACCCAGATGTAAAACACAACAGTCCCTTGCTTGCACATGTTTAGCTCTCAGAGAAGCTGTAATTTTAACCCAAGTGCCTAAGCTCCTTACACAGTACAGAGGGAGGCTGGATACTGCAGCATGAGATGACTGAGTAAACAGGTAGCACACTAAGCACAGCGTAATCTAAAGTCAACACATTCAGCATGGAGCTGTCAACACTTAGCAACTAGGAAAGCTCAGTCAATGCGGAGAGACTCCTCAGTTCTACCCCCAGAATGCCCAACACAGAGCTACAGTGGGGCTCTTTCTGAGATTCCCACCTCACAAACCTCCACAGTGGGTGAGTCTATACCATCTTTACTTAACAGTGCTGCTACCTTCTGCTGGTGGTTTAATATCACTGCTGACAGTGCAATTTTTATAATGCAGGATAGTAGAAGGGGAAATGCCATGGTTTAGTTCCTTCGCAAGTGGGGAACTCTGTAGCCATATCACCATCTTCCAGAATATGCAAACTGCAAGTCAAGAGTCTTCCCTTTCAGGCAGCGTCTTGTTTACCTCTTCTATTTGAGGCTGCTTTTAAAAAAGGCTCTAGATTAAAAAAACAAAAAAACACACAAACATAATGATGCACAGCTCTGAAGTTTAACGATCAGGCACTTGGGGAGAAAAGGGCAGAAAATATTGGGCTTTGCATGTTTGCTCCAAGAAACATCTAACATAAGACAACCGAAATCAAGGATCAGAGCCTGTATGTCTCCAGTCTTGGAGAGCAACATCTTCTTAGACATCCTCTTTCTGTCTCAGTGAATCACGCTTTCTTTTTCTGGATAGTAACACAGCTTCAGCCAGGAGAACTGAAGACAACACACAGCTTGGCAACTGGGATATTCGCCCAGAAATTGGAAGATGTAGGTTGATCCCTCCAGGCAAAAAGGCATCTGAAGCAGGGTCTACCACATTCTGAACAAATGATTTAGCTAATAGTCATTAAAAAGCAGCAGCAGCAACACCTCCTCTCCCAACTGTCTTCTAAAACTGTCACTGTACTTTATAGCAGACTAACTCTGCAGCACATGTTGGACACGATCGGAGAATTCTCACCTGACTGAACTCCCCAGGAGACTATAGCAAAATAACAACACCCAGAAAGCAGTCAGTCATGACCCGGGCATGGTGCTCATCATCGCCCACAGAAGCAGAAAAAAAAAAAAAAAAAATCAGATGTCCCAAGAGCTTTAAAGGCCATACTGAGTACTGGGCTTAAGTACCTTCAGAGCTCAGTGAGAAGAGACTGAGGGTTTTCAGGACTGCAACTTTGACCACAGGCACCTATATGAGTTCTATTAAAGCATCTCTATGAACCTACTTATTGATAAGAGTTAGGGGGATCAGAATCAGAGGTATAGCCTCATATCAGGATTGTATTAAGCACCTTCTTGTCTTCCCAGACTCATTAGCGAGAGACAATTAACACTGAAGCGCAGAATAGTTCTGCAGAGTGGGCATTGTATTGAAAATAGGAACACTTGTCATGTCAATTAATTCCCATTTAAATTAGCTATCTACCCAGAGCTCATCTTTAAATGTAATGCAGGTTAGGTAGCTGCACAGGGTTAAAAAGCTATCCATTAGAACACGTGGGCACGTCTGACATCTATCAGTTTGCCTATTTATTTAATCATCTGAATTCCCTGCCCCCCCCCAGTATATTACTGTTAATTTGATCTATGGATTCAATTTGCAGCATCCATTCTCTGGGTAGAATCCCACAGACCTCCCCAAGCACGTGCCTGCTTTGGCACATTGTTTAAATAAACCTACCAGAAAAAGTGCCGAGATAACAGACAATGGAAGAGTCAGAAAACTATCTACGCTGATTATTTCAAATTCAAGCGTAAGTTTTATCAGCTACCTACACAGGATCAACTCACATGAGATACAGGAATTTCAACATTATTCCAGCATTCACCTAAGAGCTGTTGACATCTGCTCTGAAAGCACAGTGGTCCTTTGTATGAAGTCACTGTGCTAGCTTTACAAGCACAACATTGCTGTACAACACTATATAAAAGACTAAGTGTAGTACTTCCCAAATAACAGAAACTCATCAAGCAATGACTCATGCACAGCACTCCCTCAATTTTGTATATAATACTCAACCCCGTAGCTTATGTTACTGATGCAATAATATGAAGGTTTTGGCTGAACAGTCAACTTCAGGTTCATAAGTACACATGGAAGTAATTTCAAGAGCATTGTCTCTAGGCATCTTGCAATTTCTTGGCTAGTGGCAGTTGGGAAGATCTCTGCTTCCTCCCCCCCTCCAGCCACTCTAAATGGCATGGGATTCTTTTTTGTGCCGCAATTTACACTAGTTTTTGTTATTCGTCTACTCTGTCCTACAATACAAAGGAGAACAAATGGCTTATGAATTACATTTCACTTGCACTGCATCAGCACATTTAGTCACAGGAGAGAGGCTGAAGAAACTACCAGATGCAGACAGGAGGGCTCTGCATGCAGCATCCCACAAAAAAGAACAGTCGAGGATGCCCGACTCAAACTCATTTGCGCTTTGAACTTTATCAAGAAACACAAATCTTAGAAGCGATGCCCTTAAATCTGAAGAGTAACTACGCCTGATAACCCAGCATTAATTTAACGGGGGGGGAGGATAACAACCCACTTCGAGACGGGTGCATACAGACAGCAGTTTATTCTTCCGGGGTCGTTAAGGAACCACACAGCCCGAAGACAAAACCCCGCGACCACTCCGTCGATGGGTGGCCGGCCCACCCCAGACGCAGGGCGGAGGAAAGAGCCCCCAGCCGCCGCGGTCCCTTACTGCCTTCGCTCCCTGCCAAGCATCTCCCCCGGCCCAGCGGGAGACAAAAAGGAGGCGAGGATCCCCCCGCGGGCCGGGGCTGCCGGCGGAGCGGGAGCGGAGAGAGCGCCCGGAAATCCCACAATGCCCACGGCCCCGGCGGGAAACCCTTCTCCACTCCCCGGGCAGCTCCAGCGGGAAACCCCGACCCAAAGCCGCGCACGTGTGGGGACGGGGATGGGGAAAGACGGAACAAGGGGGAGGCTCCGCCGCGCTGGGCCTGCTCCCGCCGCTGAGGGGGCTCAGAGGAGTAGGCCTTCCTCCCGCCGGGGTGACCCACAGGCTCCCGCCGCCGCGCCTCACCTGCTTGTTCCTCTCATAGGGAGGCTTCGCGGCGCCCAGGTGGTACCTCCGGGTCCGAATCGTGCCGCCGCCGCCGCCTCCTACCCCT
>JBCJKH010054504.1:28467-39087 GCA_039877255.1 Loriculus beryllinus
AGAGCGGGCAGAGTAATAAACCCTCTCAAAATCAAGCCATTCTAAATTCCCTGCTGCCCCAATCACTTGATATGCATTTCCATTCTAAAGCAGAGGCAACATTTACAGAATTATCCAGGGTATCAAAGTTTATCAAATCTGGTATCAATTCTCTGTTCATAGACTTGAATTGCCATAAATAACAGAGAGAACAGAGCGGGCAGAGTAATAAACCCTCTCAAAATCAAGCCATTCTAAATTCCCTGCTGCCCCAATCACTTGATATGCATAATATTCTAAAACTGCTTCAGCAACATCTCATTTAGCTTCTTCCCTACTATATTCTGTATTTTTCCACTCAACAGCTCCCTTTTCTGCTAGCCTACTGTTAAACCAGTTATGTGCCACATTGCCTAAGCTAGAGAGAATGGTCTAGAAGAAAAGCTTCCCAGCATAGAAAACCACTTCCTGTTCCTTCTACCTGCTTCAGGCCCAATCCTGGAAAATATCTATGAATGCATTCAGCTTTGCTATTACAAGAATTAAGACTGGTTACAACAGCAGCTAAGCCCAAGTTACATGACCTGGCTAGACTTAGATTCCTCCAGCAATCCTGAAAGAGGCTGATGAATCCATTGAGTCAAAACATAGTGCTTCTGCATTTTTCATTTTGTAGACTGCATTGTGGGTATAGCCATTATACAGGAGCCACAGACTTTAAAAAGGTAGAGCTATAAGAATCTGATTATTTAGAATTATTGTTATCAATGCACAACTCATTTGTTACCTTTTAGAAATTCCTATGCTCAGCCGGATTCGTTTTCCCCCCAGACCTGGTGCATTCTGGCAGTCTTGCAGTGCCCTCATCTGATCACCTTGCTCACCAAATCTGACAAAGGCATACCCTCTACAATTTTCAAAAAGGAGAAAACAAATTCTAGTATGCATAACAGTTACAAAGCTAATGAATTCAATTTTTGTCTGCTACAAAAAAGTGAACATCCAGAAGACAGCAGCTACTGTAGCTTCTGTTAGCTAAGCAACCTCTCTGGCATGTGCACTTACACAGAAGATGCTTTCACAAAATTAAAATCTTGGGCCAAAAGTTTGTTCTTTGATAGCATTATGATGCAACTTGCTGAGAGCCAGTGGAACTGTACAGTTTAACTATCTGTGCAAGTAACAGGATTCCATGTTTCTGCATCTACAGCAGTTAATTATTAAGTCACTTCTACTACTATACTATCATTCTTTTTAAACTTCCTTTCTCTGAAGCTTCTTGAATTAGTCCATTACAGCTAGCATTGAACAGTAAACTCACTCATCCCTGCGTGACTCACTGCCTGGCGAGTATAATTTCTGTTAAGCGTTATTTACTACCTGTTAATACAGTTTGGTCTCCCAAGCCCAAGATTAGCCAGGCCTTATACTTTTCTCCCACATATAAAAGGGGAATTACTGTCTTCAGTACTGCAAAAGACTACATGGATGCACTACTGTATATAAGCACAGCAGCACACATTTTGGTGACAGCTCTCCCTTCTCCCACCATCTAACTGCATTCATGCAGATACACATATGGCTAAACAGAAGATTGTTAACTGCTTACACCAGGAAGTTTTAGAAATGCAAGTAGTTATGTCATTAAAAGACAAAAAATATAATCCTAGAGACTAATCTCTTTTCCTGCCTCTGAAGAAAATGTAGAAATGGTTCCAGTGCAAGTTCCTGTATGTTACTTATAGAAGCAAACATTGACAGCAGTATGAATTTTCACAGGTATTACCTGGAGTATCCCAGCAGATCTGTTGCTATTTTGCAGTCAATACATGAGGGGTACCTCTTTAGGAAATAGTCATAGAGCTGGAAATCATCCACTTCTGGAGTAAGCTCCCCAACAAATATTGAATAATCTGGTCTTTAAAAAGATGAGAGAACAATTTTCAAGCTTGAGAGTAAGGTAGCTGATTGCAGTATTAAGGTACCTAACACACAGGCAGGTAGTTATCACTGCACAGATAAGGAAGTAAATTCCAAGAGGAGTACTGACTGCAAAGCTCTGCAGAGTAATGTACAGAACTGCAATGCCACCACTCTCACACTGAGTTCTAAATTTATCGGGGTCCATTCTGCCACTTTCACAATAAAAATAAAAGAAAGCATTTCAAAGACTCATTTCATAAAAACCTAAGAATTTTTTTTTCTAAAAAAGGGGCAATTATTGTCTGAAGGGGAGGAAAGCACAAAAGCATTAAAAAAAAATAATTCAAGTTACAGCCATGATTCAAAAAAGCTGTAACTATTTTGCCACCGCTTAGCAATTATGGCAGACGCAGACAAGATAGCTACATTATTCTATTGGTGATGTATTTCCATTAGCAATACTTAAATGTATAGGCACCAGGTGTACCATTACAGGATTTTAAAAATAAGCTATGGTATTCACTGGTTACTATTAATTTCAGCAGATAAAGGGTCAGAGCTCCATTCAGAAGTTCTTTACCTGGCTGCAGTACTACTAGGGACAAACTCTATTCTTCCTGGCTTTATTTTGTTCTTTTTCTTCCGTTTCTTCTGTGGCGTTCTCCACCAGCTGTAGGCCTGAAGACATTCTCTCTTTTTTGCCAGCAATTCCTGTTGGGAGAAAGAAAAAATCACCTTTATAGTATTTAGCCTCATTTACATTCCTCCCTCCCACTCCCCATCACCACAGGTGATTTCCCCATATTCACCTTGCCCTTGAAAGAAGCCTGGGGTCCCATTTCTCCCTCCGCCTCCCATGAGGGAAAGCAGCCTCTGGGGAAAACGCCTGGCAAAAATAACAGAGCCAAAGGATTGTATGAACAGCCATATTCCCCTGACTTGTCAAGCTGGCTATAGGATCCACCGCTTCCTCTTGGAATTAGGGAAAAAGCAGATAGCACTCCGATGTTGGCCAATCCTAAATGTTAATTAGCTTCAGGACTGGACTGTGTTCCACTCAAGCTCCAGGATTCCAAAAAACCCTGCAGCAGCAGCAGTCTGAGTGATGAAGAGGCAGGGAAATCATCACTCTTGCCTAGAGGGGATCTCAGCTGTCCCTATCTCCCCTCACCTAGGGATTCTTTTATGTGAGATGCCTTTCTTCACTACCCAGCTCTGACTAACTCTCCCAGGCCAGGAACAGGAGGCCGATTAATGGAATGCAAGGAGAAAGCAGACCTGGAACAGGCACTAGCTTGGCTGAGGGAAATCTCAAACCCAGACGCAAGGCCAGGAAGAGGCATAAAAAAGCACCTCTTGCAAAAAAAAAAATGGAAGAAAAACCAAAACCCAAAGAAACACAGTTTAAAAAGGAAGTGGGGCAACTACAGAAAAGACAAGGGAGACAACAGCCATATCAACACAGGCTGCCTCCCTCGCTTGAGATTCCGAAGAACAAAGACTTCCAAAAATAAGAATGGTGTTTCGCAACATTTTTTACTTACGCACGCTTTAACGTTCTTCCACTAGAACACCTCTATGTGTATCTTATATAGAGAGTGTTATGCGCAAGGTCCTTCAGAAGAACTCATGCTCAAGTAATCCAAACTGGAAAACTTAATGTTATGCCCCCAACCTGCTTCAGTTGATGCAATTAAGTGTCCGAGGACAGGCACCACTTACGTTGCCAGAAGAAATCATAGGACTAAAAGAATGCCCAACTCAGAGCAAGCTAGCTATTTCAGCTTTACATTTACTAGAAATTCTGAGTATGGTTCTGGAATCCATTTAGGCACTGCAAGCCTGCATTTCTGACCAAATTATCTTACCTGGCTTGCCATGGCTCAAGCTGTCTTCTGCCCTTCTTGAAGACTATGGCTGCACAAGTTCAGTTTCAGCTTCTTCAGCTGAAAAAAGATGTGGGAGAGGAACAAGCAGATGAAGAATCTTAGCCTTCAGACAAATAACTTGCAAAGATGTTCACCTTGCCTTGTGTTTTCAATATTATTAATTCAGAACTTTAATTTCCAAGTTCTAACTTTTCATTGCTAAAGCAACAGCAATAAAGACAGTGTATGACCAATGGGATTATGATTAGAAGTTATCCTCATTTTCTTAAAATTTAACAGTTCACAAAGTTTTCCCACTAGCAAATGCACTAGAAAAATCAGAGCTTTTAAGTCACCTACACCTTAACCTTACTTCTGAAATACCTACATATAACACAGTAATACAGAAAATCCACATTCTAAAATAGTTTAAAAAACAAGGCATCAGAGATAGAGGCTTCAATACATTCTGTACAACCCTTCAGGTGTTTTTTTTTCCTTTTAGCTAAATTAAAAAATTTACCTTTACCACAAATTACACAGCTAAAAACAAGTGGTGGTATCTTCTATATGCTAAAGAACAAAATAAATAAACCAAAAGGGCACAATACATGTAAATATCATTTTTCTCTGCACATTTCCTCAGGTACATCTTCTTTTGCCTCTTCCATTTCACTCACTACCAGTGATTTGGCAACAACCAACGACCTTTTACTGCTATCACTAAACCAGTGAATACACTTTCCTGAAGACATACATACCTCTGTGTTAATTCCTATGGCCTTTAAGCCTTTACCCTAGTCATCCAGCCCATACCAATCAATACAGAAATGTTTCATTTGCAAAATATTTTGCATCTACTTCCACATACAGCTGTTCATTCACCAATTCCCATTTTTTACCTCTGTTACCTCTGAAAATGGACTAAACTGAACTGACACAGGATAGCTATGTCATAATTAGAGCATCCATGCATGTCGCTACTTCATTCCTGCAGTCTTTCTGAGCCCAAGAAATACAAACATGCCCTTAAATACAAGCATATATTAGTGAAGTTAACATGTGCCCCCTTATTAAGCCTAACTGTGCTCATTACCTGAATTATAACCTGCAACATCATCCTGTCAAAGGTCATTATTAATAAAAACACCCACATAGTGATGTTTCTCTAAGTCAAGCATTATTTTTTGATAAAAGGAACCATAAACCCCTCCATGCTCTAAACACCAAAGTATTAATGTCTGAATTCACAAGTTTATAGTATTTTTAACTTACCACTTTTTACTCGTGTGGATTTAGCAGAAGATGGCATGCACTACAAAGCAGTTTTATTCCAAAAGGCTATCACAAGACGAGTGATGCAACTGTTTCTCAATCAGTTACTGTGGACTTTGATGCAAAACTGCAGTTTTGTGCTCTTTCCCTGTCAGACCTTGAAGGCTGCCTCTTGATCTTTTCACTAAAATGCAAAAATTTTTAAAAGGTCGTTAAACCAGCATGTATTAACTTAGGTTTTTCTCCATTTGCCTTAACTGTAGCTACAATCACAGCCAGCTTTCATTTAAGCAGTAGGGCAGCTTTAACCTCCAGAATTTAACCACCTCCTTAAATGAACTACACACGCATTTCACCAGACCATTTATTCCACGCTTATATCATTACCCTTGCACTGCCAAAAAGGCAGATGAAGCCAGTTGCAAATAAAATCCCCTGTGCTCACACCGCTCAGCCAAGCAGGCGGCGAGCCGCCCCCTCTCGACATTACTTTCGCTCACACTGAAGGCGGAGCCGGCTCAGGGCAGCGGGGACTCGCCGAGCCCAGGCCAGGGCCGCATCATGCCGTGACGCATTTTTATCAGGCACTCGGCACGACGGGAAGAGAGCAGCCACGACGCCCGGCTAGAAGTGCGCCCCGCCCGGCCGCGGCCCTCCGCAGCAGCCGCGCTTCCCCCTTATTGTGCTACGCGATAACACACGAAGCGGAAGAAAAAAAAACACTAAATAAGGAAAACCCTGCAGGGCCCTCACGGGAAGGCCACGGCGCTCCTTACGCGGCGCCCCGGGAGGATGGGCAGTCACCGAAAGCGCTTAGGCCCAACAGCCGCCGGGCCTAACGTGGCCTTCCCGCCCCGCCCGCGGCCCAACCGCCCGTGAGGCGATGGCTGAGGCCCCGCGGGGAAAGAGGATGCTGCTCCCTCCGCCCGCCGCGCAGCGGATCGGTTCGGGCTCCCTCTCCCGCCGGCTGCCCGACAGCCCGGCCTCGGTCACCGCGATGTGCCCCTTCACACCCCGTCCCCCCCGCCACCCGATCCCAGCACTAACGCCTCTCATCCTCCGCGCCGCCATCAGCAGCGGCCCAGCCCTGCTTCCGCCCCGCGAGGACCTCCCGCTTGGGCTGCCCTGCGCAGAGCCTGACCCGCGGAGCCTAACCCACGGAGCCCACGCCGACGCCACCCCCGACCACTTCCTCCTCCGCGACGGCTACCGGAGGCCGCAGACCGTTCCTCCACGGAACGCTGCCGGCCTCTAGCCACGGGCCCAGAACCGGCGCGGGCGCAGGCAGCCCGGCGGACGGACCGCGGCTGAGGGAGGCAGGGCCCCAATCTAGTGCCGCGCGTTGGGGTGGAATGGAGTTGGTAGCGGGTTGCTACGAGCAGGTTCTCTTCGGGTTCGCTGTGCGACCCATCGAGGTAACGGGGGGGAAGCGGCGGAAACGGGAGGGAAGCGGATGCACCCTAACGGCCGCCCGCCAACCCACTCTGAGGGGCGAGAGGAAGAGTGGGTGAAAGAGCGCATCCTAGTACTCACCAACCCGTCGCTGCGCGGCCGCACGGCCGGGAGCAGGCCGCGCTTTTAAAGCGCCTCGGGGGCGGGGCAGGCTCTGGCAGCCGCAGGCTCGGCCCCTCGCTGCTGGCGCCGGTGTGGGAGCGGCCTACGGACGCGCTGCTGCTCGGGCCCGAAGGCGGACAGGGCTCCCGGGGGAGCTCCGGAAAGCGACCGGCCGCGTGGTCGCAGGGGCTGCGGTGCGAGCTCGTTCCTCGCAGCCGTCGAGCGCGGAGCTGGGAGTAAACAGCAGTGCAGAGGATGGATGCCACAGTGCCTCGCGGGGGTGGTGTCAGGTGGAAGGCGTGTCTCCAGCCTGCAATGGTGGAAAATAGAATCCGCCTCCCTTGTCCAAGAGATTTATCTCTGTGGAGATCTTTTTTAACATGCAGCTTCATCTAAGCCCAACACTCATTACAGGAGGCGGTTTGCACTCTTAATTGTTAAGACTAATCTTCTAAGAGCACATTAACTCAGTAAAATGCCATTGTACTTACAGCTAAGTGTAATTCCTTTGCCTTTTACACATAGATTTTTTTTTTATGTTTTGCTTAAAAGAAAATGAAAGTACGGGATGATGGAATCAAAGTTAAGCTTAAGAGAGACATGTTTATTTTGTCTTTCATTTACAGTCCTGGACGGTTGCCCCTGATTTTACACATCATGCACACACTGCCTCGTTGTCAGCTGTAGCTGTGAATAACAGATATGTGGTCACTGGAAGCAAAGATGAGACAATCCAAATCTATGACATGAAAAAGAAGGTAGAACATGGGGCACTGCTGCAGCACAATGGTAAGGGAGCTTTTCTTCATAAAAAGCATTGAAGTTAGAAACAGTGGAAAAACTGGCCCTTGTCAGAAGAAGGAAATTGAATATATATATATTTTTTTTTAATAAGTCTTTAATAGTGATGGTGTTGCAGCCATCAAAGTCTGAAAATACAAGCAAGGGAAGCTTTTGAGCATAAAAATCAAAAAAATATTTTGGGTATTCACAAATATAGCTGCTTCCATTTATTTTTAGGTTTAACTGTTCATGAAGTTACAGCCCACAGATGGCTCATAAGCCATTTTTGGTCTACCAGGACACTGTAGCTAGACGATGCCTACTCCCAAGAACCCTTTCCCAGTGTCTTTGTCCTGTCACAGATGTGTGACATGAGCCACACAAAAGAGAGCATGTATGTGAAAGGGCGATGCTGCTGCCAGAAGACTTAACCTGGTACATTTCCCACTTTGTGTCTCGTGAATTACAGCTGTGTAATCAGTTAATGGCTATCTGAATCATAGAATTACAGAACAGTTTGGGTTGGAAAGGACCTTAAAGATCATCCAGTTCCACCTTCTGCCATGGACAGGGAAACCTTCCACTAGACCAGATTGCTCAAAGCCCCATCCAGCTTGGCCTTGAACACTGCCAGGGGTGGAACAGCCATAGCTTCTCTGTGCAGCCTGTTCCAGTGTCTCACCACCCTCATAGTAAAGAACTTCACCCTAATATCTAATCTAAATCTTCCCTTTATCAGTGTAAAATCATTCTGCCTTGTCCTGTCACTACATGCCCTTAAAAAATGTCCCTCTTCAGATATCTTTTAGGCCCCCTTTAGATACTGGAAGGCTGCTAAAAGATCTGCCAGGAGCCTTTTCATCTCTATTCTGAACAAGCCCAACTGTCTCAGCCTGTCTTCATAGCAGAGGTGCTCCAGCCCTCTTATCATCGTGGCCCCCTCCTCAGGACTCACTTCAACAGGTCCTCATCCCTCTCATGTTGGGGCCTCAGAGCTGGATGCAGTACTGCAGTGGGGTCTCACAAGAGCAGAGGAGAGGGGAAGAATCACTTTCCTGAGCGTGCTGATGACACTTGTTTTGGTGCAGCCCAGGATGCGATTGGCTTTCTGGGCTGTGAGCGCACACTGAAGCTGGCTCATGTTGAGCTTCTTCATCGACCAACACCCTCAGCTCCTCCACAGGGCTGATTTCAATAATTTAAAAAAAAAAAAAAACAAAAAAAACCCATAACAAAAACCCAAAAAAACCACCAAACAAAGCACCCATGTTTTTGTCATTTGTAGCTCAATTGTGATTGTCCTTTTTCTCCTGATAGCCAAAGTACTTAGAATTAGACTGAACATGGTACCTGTTTTCAACTCACATATGATAAATCTGGTGCTTATGTTACATCTGGTGCTTATGGGAAGCAGCATGTGCAATAAATTGAGCTGTGTGCCAAAAGCAGGGCTTTTTAGGAGCATTTCTTATCACTGATAGAAGCTCTGTGCCACAGTGGTTGAGCACTGCTGTTCCAGAGAATAGACCAGATAGAGTTCAGATGTGTATTGGCTATTGGGCAGCTGATAGACATATTGAATCACATCAGTGATTCAATATAACAGGAAAGTTTGGGGGTTTCGTGAAGAAACACTTAGGAAATAATTTAGATTTTCCTAAGGGTGGGGTAATAGCTGGCATGTTTTGATGCTATAAGCTTGTCTGTTAATTCATACGTTCTCTGTGTGGTAACTGTTCGGTATTCGGTATGTACAACATTGTTAATAGCACTGGCTTTTATTTCTAGGCACAGTAACTTGTTTGGAGTTCTATGGTACTACACATCTACTGAGTGGAGCTGAAGATGGGGTAATTTGTATCTGGAATACGAAGAGGTGGGAGTGCCTGAAATCAATTAAAGCACATAAGTGAGTTTCCTAATTCTGCTTATTCACATTTTTATGTTTATTTTCCTTGTAAAGAGTACATGTGGCTAACACATTCTTTTGGTTTTATCAGGGGACATGTGACATCTCTTTCTATCCATCCTTCTGGGAAATTATGTTTGTCAGTAGGAACAGATAAAACATTAAGGTGAGTTGAAACTGACAAAGGAATGCTGAGAGTCATAATACAGTAACTCATAGTAAATTATTATAAGCAACAACACTGATAAAGCATATTTGCACAGCATATGGTTCAGAGATTCATTGTTTTGTCTTCATATGTTCTAGGTACCACCAATATTTTTAAGTCTTTTAAAAACAATCCTTGCTTTTCCTAGCTTCTTGTGCTCTGATTCTTTATAGTCACTTGTAGATGTATAATTACAAGTGCATTTTGGAACAGTTGTTTATTCTGAAAGCTCTCAGGTTTTGCTTAGTGTAAGAAAAGTAATTTTTCACTTGGAGTGTTTAGATGTTGCTTTTTTATGTGTTTTAAATATATAAAATGCTATTTTAACAGCACATAGTGGTATTGGGCTCCTTTCTGCACTGCACTGTTAATGGTGGGTTCTAAAATAAATATTACAAATTCAGCCTTGTAGTCTGCAAGTGATATGTGAAGTCATCACATGCATTAAGAAGGCACAGAGATGCTGAAAAGCTTTCTTTGGATGCCTCATGTCAGCAGACAGGAGTTCAGTTTCATTGTGCTGTTTTAACCAGAATGCACTTTATTTACTGTTGTCTTTCAGAACTTGGAATCTTGTAGAAGGACGATCAGCCTTTATCAAAAATATGAAGCAAAGTGAGTTTATCAGTCTAAATCCACTAGAAAAGTAGAATTAGATAGTTCTATTTTTTTTTTGTAAAGAAAAGTAGACCGGAATAAACAAGAAGACAGTTAATTGCAAGCAACTTTCACAATGTCTTTCTTGCACATGCAGGCAAGCATATATGACTTATGTCCTTAATAATAATCATTGACCTAAAGGAAAACACAGTAACACTAAAGTAAATGTTTTTATTGCTTGAAATTTTATGTCAGGACACTTACATAAATGTGTTTTATTTTTCTTAATACACTTCTAATAGTCAGAAATAACCACTGAAGAGCATTGTTTTAGTTGTTTAATTTTTTTTTGTCGTTATTTTTTTTCCCCTGATTTTTTATCAGGCTTAGGTAGAAAATAGTGTCTAGCAGGTTCTAAAGATTCTTACTTTTAGATTTTCGTGCAATATTAAGTGCAAAAAGCCTGTGTACATGTGTATACTGATGTATAAATATGTACAGATGCCCACATAATTAAATGG
>JBCJKH010054505.1:0-27516 GCA_039877255.1 Loriculus beryllinus
ACTCCCATGGGTTGAGATAAGAACAGCCCAGTAACTAAGGTATAACACAAATCACTACTGCTACCAACAATAATAATAACGATAAGAAAAATAACAAGAGAAGAAAGTATGATACCACCTGCCGAAAACGAGCCTGACCAGGAAGGGTGCATCCTTCCGGGTCCTTCCCAGTCACATCCTGGGCATGACGTGCTGTGGTATGGAATACCTCTTTGGTCACCCTGGGTCAGGTATACTGTCCCTGCTTCCTCTCGGCCTCCCTGGCAGAGCATGAGACTCACAAAGTCCTTGGTCAAAATAAATATCAGTATTACCAGCATTGTTCCTAGGCCAAGTCAACACACAGCTACACCAGCCACCAAAAAGGAGAAAAAACCGACTGCTACTGCTGAACCCAGGACATAGACTCTTTGTCCTCATGTTCTATAAAACTATACAGTCAGTCTTTCTCTGATTCAGTATCTAATTAACTGATGAAAGACAGCAGCAGTCTTACAAGAGCTGAGGTTAATGTGTGGATCTCTACACTTAAACAGCCCAGAAGTATATTAAAGGGAGATATAAGCATCCATGCCAAGGGACTCTTGTTTGCTCATTTCCTCCAGCCTTCAAAAATCATGAGACCCTTTGGCTCGGGTATTCCTCCCAGAAAGAATCACTGCTTCAACACTGATGGGAATAATTTACTACTGTGACATGAACTCCTTGGAAATGTTCTGAAACTGCAAGTGGTCAACAAACCATCTTTCCAGTTTATTGCTTTAATTCTGGCCTGAAAATTCAATTTAAAGAGAATAATTTGTAGGAATCATGGAACATGAGTAAAATATTTTATCTTCTTATTACTGACAGGTCTTGGAGTAATCATAATTCTTCTCGCTACGATGGTAACTTCAATTACTGGGTTGTCAACTTCTGCAATAGCAACTAATGGGTTTATCCGCGGAGGTAAAAATCTTAGGGTTACTAATGCTTTCAAGCCCTCAAACGTCTTTATGTATTATTTTCATACGAGGCAAACCAAAAGGATGATAAACCAAATGGTACCACTAAAGGAACCAGAAGGTAACAATTCTAGCCACCTCTAATCACAGTCTATGGCATGTCTGAGTTGTCACTTTTAATAACCCCAGATTTCAGTTCAATCTGTGAAGTACGTTTCAGATGTTCCTGCCTACTGCTGAGAGACAGCTTCTGGGTTTTCAAGTTCTTTTCTTACCTTTCAGCGGGTCTTTCTTATTCAGAGCATTTCAGGTTGGACGTCCTTGGACAAACTGAGCCTGAGGCATCTCTTCCTCTCATTTTAAAGACTGATGCAGATCAGTGGATACCTTCAATTTAATGCCTTTTTTATAAAACTCCTTACGTTTCAGCCACTCCTTGGAAGATGAATAAATAATTTTGCTGGGAAAGTGCACATCAGGTATTTTATGAAACAAAGGTTTAGTGCATTTCAGATCCCTAAAGTTATAACTGGTCTGCTCTAGTCTCTCTGGGAAATGGCAAGTTCTTACTACGTCATTTAAGGAAAACAGGTATTTGAATATACTTGAATACACTTTCTTTTTCGGATCTTTCAGGTCTTGGAATCATAGTTATTGGTCTGAGTGTAGTAGTAACAACATTAACAGGTATCTCCATGTCTGCCATTTGCACTAATGGAGTAGTAAGAGGAGGTAAGTAATATGATCTCATGAAAAATAAAAAATCTGCAGATTTGGATTAGAAAAAGAAAAAAGAAACTGAGATAACTTATAGGCAAAGTAATAATAAATAAATGAGTGATCTCTTTCAATGGGTTAACAGTAAATTAAAATGTATATAATCTTAAACACTTCCTGATAATAAAGTATCAGTGAGATAAGATGAAAAAATTAAATGACAAAGTAATATGCTCCATTTATGGTATTTCGTGCAAAAAATCCATTATCCACTTACGCAAAAAAGATTCACTGTATCACTATGCAAGAGCTTTAACAATGTGCCACAGAATATGATCTTTCATGCTAACATTGGGGTAGATCCAAGTAAGTTAGAACCTGTCTGAAAGTAAGGTTCTTTCTGCTGTGTTACTATATTATGTATCATGAAAAATTATTTGAAGGTCTGGTTTCACATTCTAATAAAAGATTTTTTGCAATAGAAGGGCATACAGAAGGGTCTGGAGGCAGAATAAGTACAAAGCAAATTCCTTTTTTTAATCAGTGTTCTCTATTACTATAGGGCAAATAATGGTTGTTTGTTAGGCTAAAAGCAGAGATTCCTAAGGTATTGTTTATGTGAGAAAAATGAGCAGAACCTGAACATTCAGTTGTGCTGAAATAGCAATCATTTCTGTCTGCAGGTGGAGCATACTATCTGATCTCCAGAAGTCTAGGCCCAGAGTTTGGTGGATCTATAGGACTTATCTTTGCATTTGCGAATGCAGTGGCAGTTGCTATGTATGTAGTTGGATTTGCTGAAACAGTTGTAGAACTTCTTAAGGTAAATGTAAATGTTTCATGTATATGACTAAATTGGGGGGGCTGTTTCGTGAAGGATTTTTTTGTTGCTTGAGAGTTTTTGGGTTTTGGAGGAGTTGGGGTTGGGGTTTTTTGAGGGGGGCTTTATTTGCCTGCCCATAGTGGGGAGGGTGGAACTAGATGATCTTAAGGTCCTTTCCAACCCTAACTATTTTATGATTCTATGATTTCTAGGTTTTTGTTTGGGTTTTGCTTGTGTGGTTGGTTTATATAATAGACTTAAGTGGTGGTACTTTTTAGCTGAGGCTTGAGGGACATCTTTAGCAAGAAAGAAGCTAGTCTGTCTAAACATGCCACAGAGTGCTTCTCCATTATTTCTACCTTACGAATATATTTCACACATTTCTCAACAAGAACCTCAAAATCGGAAAAGGACAGACACCTAATTAGGCAGCCAAATAACCCCAGCTGTGAAGAGCCAGCCAGAATACAAAATCCAAACACTTGGTTTCACAGATCTCAGAAACTTTGACAGCTCACTGCTTTCTATTTCACCTTATTACCTGATCCCACCAGTAGGGCAGAGAAAGACTGGTTCTAATAACATTTATTACTGCTTTCAGGAGAGTGATACACTGATGGTAGATGAGTCCAATGACATCCGAATTATAGGTACCATAACTGTTGTCTGTCTTCTCGGCATCTCTGTTGCTGGCATGGAATGGGAAGCAAAGGTAAACCTTTAAAAGTACATAAAAGCAAGCAGTATATTAGAATACTGTAAAGAATTTGTGTGTGAGGAATGGTACACAACAGGTGGCATTTTCAAAAGCACTGTTTCAGTTTATGCTTAATCTTTCTAGAAGCAATAGTAGTTTAATTATTGCTTTCAATGAAAGCACAATTACTCCATGCTCTACCCTGTACATACATTTAGAAGGGAAGAGAAAGTCTGTGTTCTGCTGACAGCTTGGTTATATTGTTTTTTATAATTCATGGCATCATTTAGTGTCTTGGGTAAGTGCCCATTTTGTCTTTATTTTTGATGCAGCTTGACAGAATAAACAGCAGTAAAAACAATATATGGTTTTATCACTGTACTCACTCTGCTCAGCAGAAGAGCACTATTTGGTATCCATTCCTTAACCACTAATGATTTCTGTTATTCCTTCACCTGTAAAAAGAAAAGTTCAAAATGGAAATACTTTAGAGGGTGAAATACAGCTATCAAAATCAGCTACAGAATAGCACCCTTATTTTTACATTCTGCTGTGATGAAGACTAGAACTACTTGTAAAAGAGATCAGAAAAATAATTAGATATTCTAATCCTTGAAGTGACAACCCACTGCAACCAAACAAATTTTATAACAATATAAAAATGTCTTACACTTGATAGCAATGCATTAGCTATTTTATTTTGCCTTTTCTTGTAAGGAAACTAACATAAAATTAAATTATAACTATTTATTTCATATAGTTATATAGCCCCCTAGTAAAATCTGCCGTTTTCATTAGCTGATTCAGCTATCTTTGTGCCTGGTATTTAAAAAAACTACAGAAATTAGTAATCTGTCATGGGGAACACATGCAGATAACTTTCTACAAAGCTATCTCCATAGTCAATGCAAATTAAAATAATAAGGAACATGTTTTTGTTTCTATTAATAGGCTCAAGTTATTCTTCTAATTGTTCTCCTTGTTGCCATTGCAAACTTCTTTATTGGCACAATCATTCCTACCAACAATGAAAAGAAGGCAAGAGGCTTTTTCAATTACCAAGGCAAGTAACCTCACTGTCTATCATAAAATAGTTAAGTGTGCATTCTTTTTGGCTTCATACCAAGTTAAGGATTCCATTGGAAAAGGTCACAAGATCAGCACCTTCTACCCGAGTTTAAGTAAGCTTGCAAACCAAGGAACTTTATTTCATCTTTAATTTTGAGTCTGTCTCTCTACTGCTGAAGCTGACAGCACAGTTAGCTGCAGCTTGAGTCATTTATGTATCAGCAGAGCACAGACAAACTTTTCCACAGAGCTAAGTGCAAGTGATGTAGTGACACTCCTGTCACTTCAGTACAGATCTATAGCTCTGAGATGCAGACAAGCACATCCTACTGGGGACCAGCCTAAGGAAATCAAATTCACTTGGCTTATGATAAGAGACAGTTTCAAACCCAGTCGTCCAGACATGAAAGACTAGCTTATTCACCTCCTTCATTAAGGAACTTTAGAATAAAATCATGGTGATATATTTCATTTTCACCTATATTTGCAGCATCAATATTTGCAGAAAACTTTGGACCAGGATTCAGAAGTGGAGAAGGATTTTTCTCGGTGTTTGCCATCTTTTTCCCAGCTGCCACTGGCATTCTTGCAGGAGCAAATATCTCAGGAGATCTGAAAGTATGTATTTCATTATCTTCACAATACTAGCTGTAGGCTGAACAAAGAACAAGGAAACAAATTATGAATCAACACTGTATTCAGTTTAAAATCATGTCTTATTCTGGGAAGCAAAACTCTCTCTTTAAAAGTACCTGGGTTTTTATTTAAAAAAATCAGTCCCCATTTTCTCTAATAATGCCTTATGGCTATTTACAGAAATGACTGCATTTAGATTTGGCTTGCTGTATCATTTAAAAACATGTTTCAATAACCTGTAATAATATATTATTAATGGTCCATTAGCAGCACACTACATAAGAGAAATTAACATGTGTATCTCTTGGCACTCTTACAAAATATCCTATAGCATCATCCAAAAAGCATACCTGTAAAGCCCACATTTGTACTCACAAGAAACAGCAGAGATTGTTTTTTTCTATTCAGGGTCATAGCAAGGGCAGAGCAAACAGAGCATGTAATGAAAGCAAGTATGTCCCAATCCCATGTCACTACTGCTACTCAAAGGAAAAGCTGCTGGTTTGCAGATGTAACAAAAGAAAGCAGTCAAAGAGGAAGGGAAAAAGAGGTCTAAAGGTGCCCAGTTCTCTTGCTGTGGTCATTCTGCCAGGTGCCCACTCTCCTCTTTCTGTAAAGCAGTGGTAAGATGATACTTCCAATATCTAAACATACTGCTAAATTAGAGACAGCAATTTAGTTTTACCTTTGAGTGCCCTCTAGTTTTCATGACTTTCCACAGTGTATTTAATGCAAAGAGCATTTAAAGCTAAATGCAAAGCTGAAATAATTCAAAGTTCAGTAAAACACTGGGTAAAATATCTCCAGTAAATGTGAGGCAATACTTGGTACCGTTACAAGAAGTTCAGAAAGGCACCAGGGGTATCCATAACTCAAGTCTTGCAATCTAATACTGAAAAAAAAATAAAATTACAATGACAAAAGGCAAACAAACAAAAACACACACAAAGAAAAATAAAGTCACCAAGAAGTTGTAGCTTACACCTAGATAACTCCAGCAGGTCAAATTAAGTTATTTGGTTTTATCATACAGACACATTGTCTTGTAGAACTTGGGGAGTCAACTAAAGGTCTGTTATTTCTGTAGTGGCACAGTAATCAAGTTCACCAGATCCTACCAACACTGACTGTCAGTTTCGTTTCTCTTCCTCACCCTGAGTTGCATGCCTTATCTCCTTTGTTTTCAGAGGATTTCTTTTGAAACAGAGCAGAGAGAAGCGTGTAGAAACTGAGCTACTAAGAGCATCTATGAGATTTCATTTTTAATTAAAAAACCCCAAAACATTGTACTTCTGCCCAGTGAGACTGAATCAGCCTCACACAATCTCCATCCTTTTATCAAACAAAAATAAATCTTTTGCTATGTACAGTGCTCTCTACACATAGCAAGCTCACAAATCAGCAGTACCTCCTTCATAAGCTATGTGAAAGAGGCTGAACAGACCAAGGGAAGCAGTTCTCCTGTTGGCTGTCTGCAGTTGTTTTAGTCTGGCAATAAGTAGATTCCTATTACCAAGTCCTCCAGGCTGCAGATTCCCCACTGAGCATGTTTAGATGCCATAGACAGATCTAATTAAATTAACCAGCCTCTCCAGAAATCTAAAAGACAAGCTAAGAAGTATTTAAAAAGTGTAACATTTACCAATCAAGCTTTCTCTAGAATTCCTTGTGAACAGCTATGTACACACCTCTGTAGCCACTACACATTCAAGCAGTGGACTGGTCCAAAGCCTGCTTATAGACACAGCAAGTCTTCCTAGTGACTTCAGTGGGTTTTGGAGCAGGCCTTAAAGTCCTAACAGCATATTAAATATGTGTTTAATTATTGATAAAATTTAAAAGTTGTTAAGCTGCAAGAAGGTAAGATTTAATGCTGCAGTGTTTAAGATTGCAGCATGAGGCTCCACAAAAGGAATGACCTAAGACATGCATCTCAGAACTGTGTAAATTAATGTTACCATGATCTGAGGGTAAAAGGTCTTACGCAGCTGAAGTAAGTGACTTTGCAATTATTTTTCAGCTCAATAAATCCATACTTATTTAAAAATCTGATAAAGGTATCTTCAACTCATAGTGTGGCAGGACTCCCTGGCATGCAAATGCAATCAGACTGCAGCATACAGCCTCACAGTGTTTTCTGGATCACTACTTTGTTTTCAGGATCCTCAGAGTGCGATACCCAAAGGAACAATGCTGGCCATTTTTATTACAACAGTTGCTTACATTGGCGTTGCAATATGCGTAGGTAAGTACAGAATCTCTGCTTCATGTCTTAATTTATACAGTTAAAGTTTGAAAGCCTGGTAAGCAAATGAATGATTAACCTCTTGTGGATTTATTATTTAGATAGATAGTTGTTTTGATTTTACTATAGGTAAAAACACAAGGGGGCAAGCAGCAGAAACAGAAGTTCCTGTTTGGCAGCTGGACTTTCGTATAACTTGTATTGTTACTTTTGCATTCAATGCAAAAGATTTAGTGACAAAGGCCACTAGCATATAGTATCCATGAACATAGTAAAGATTAAAGGAACTTCAGATCTTCCTGCTGATCTTTTGCTCCTTATTCACCCTGAAAATTCACATGGCTTCTACTTTGCTCTCACTTGTCTTAATGAGCACTCATGAATAACAAGGCAACACATAGTTCGTATATTATATGTCAAAGAAATCAACTGCCTGTCTTAAAGAGGCACTATATTATTAGGTGCTTCACAATGTTAGAATGTGATGGAACAGAATGGACATAAAAGTAAAATTGAGACCTGTACTGAAGCCACAAACTGTGTTGGAGGATCATGCAATTAAATTCTCATTTTAAGGATATAATAAATCTCTGTTCAAGAAAAAGCTGGGGTTTTTTCCTATTTTAGTAGTTCAGTAAGAAATAGTGTTGTAAATGACACACTTCCTTATGAGCAAATACCTCAATGCTGCATGAAAGCCCTTCGGGGAACTCCCTTTTCTGTGAGATGAATCAAAAGTCTTCCTGACTTTTGTGGTTCTTGCACTCGAGTCAAGCTGCAGCTCAGGTTATTGCATTATCTGGATCTAAATTTTGCCTGCAATTAAAGCTGAAGTAGTCATTCTTCATTTTCTATTATAAATCTCTGTTAATGCATTGTTCTGTTCTCACAGGAAATAGCTGTATTTCAACTTCAGAACTGTCCATTTTTCACTGCAATAGTTTGATGTTTTTTGTTTCTGTTTGCATATTGGTTTGCTAAACAGGTAATAATTACTTTGGGACTCAATAGCAACATTTCAGTCACATTTGAAGATACCACATAAATTTATGATTTGGCCTCTAAAGATGTTAAGATTAACACTCTAAGTTAACTCTGTATGATTCTTCTGGTGGCAAGCAGAAAAACACAACATAAATATTAATAAAGCCAAAAAGAATATAGGTAATTCCTCCTGTTTTTTTAACTATTCTGATATCAGTAGGGCTATGACAACTTGAACAGATGAGAATCTGGGTCTCTAAAGCAACTGTGTGTCCTTGTTAAAGAAGTGTATGTCTATACCTAAGGCCCTCACTGACCTGTTTCCTCTGAATACTGGCACTTGTAAAAACGGTCACAGGCAGACAATATACTTCTGAATCAGTTAATTTATTATTGATCTCTGTCTGGTTCTCTAGTCTCAGATATCTGCTAGTTCTCATTAGTCAACTGGATGTTTATTTTGAAAGTAATAGAAGTAAATATTTGCTTACAGATAACTTGAGAAATTAAGCCACACTAGAGGAAGTAATCTCTACCCAACATCAAATGTTGGTCTTTTGGATGAGAGTATGGCAGCAGTTGTACAAAATGTGTGCAGACTAAAAGTTAAAATGTGTCAAGAACATTTATTTGATGTCACAAGGAAGGAAAATAATAATATATCATTGTTTCCACAGCCTCCTGCGTTGTACGAGATGCAACTGGGAACATCAATGATACAGTTGTACTTGGAATGAGCTGCAACGGTTCATCTGCCTGTGGCCTAGGCTATGATTTTTCCAGATGTGCAAGTCAGCCATGTGATTATGGGCTGATGAATAATTTTCAGGTTTTAAGGAGATAATACATATATATTCATGTATTGCTTATGATTATAAATACAAACATGCAAAACCATTGTTTCCTGACAACTAAGTGCAACAGAACATCCACTTCTGTCTAAAAAAAGTAAAAATCTATAGGAATAATCAAAGGGAGAAGTCCTCTGCATTTCACATTACCTTCATGCTGCCCATCACTAGCCTTACCAGTACTGTGATAAGATCTTTACCTTCTCTTTCAACAAGTACCATCCCACAGTGTATGTTGTAACATCGTCAAACTCAAAATCTAGACTTAACAGAGACCTCAGAGCTCCTGTTAGATGAGCAGCTCATCTCACTGCTCTTTACACATGGATGTGATTTTACCTCAGGGGTGCTGCGGTCACTGTTAAAGGTTTGTGCCACAGTACGAAAAATAGAGTTCTGACTTCTTCAAAAAAAAAAAAAGTATCCAAAAATAGTTGAGTGAAAAATCAAGTGAGAAGTAAAAGGGTCTTTCTGCTAGGCCAGAGAGAGACTACCTGCCATTTTCATTCTTCAAAATAAAGCTTTGGCAAAGCATCAAAGCAAAGCAGTTCTTCTGCAGCCTGACAACCCTAGATGTCTGTTCAGCCCCTGTGCTTCAGGGCCTGCAAGAGGAGCTCACCACCCACCTGCACTTGCTTTTCAAGTAGTCATTTGCAGTGTTTAAAGCCACTTGCTTTTTTCCCAGCTGGCTCTGCTAAATGACAGGGCTGGGAAACCACCTTAAAAGGGATATGCTGCCCCTGTCATAGACTGCTTTTCCTTCCTTTCTTTATCATCTGTCGTGCCCACTCTCACCTCAGTTCAGCTGCCTAGGCCCGCGGTGATCCTTAAAATAGGTGACCTCCCTGCAGCCAAACAGTTTTAACTTTGTGCATTTATCTTTGCCAGACTAAAGCCAGAGAACCAATATGTCTTCATCTGACAGATCTGCAGGATTAACTGGTTTCTTTCCTGGAGTACTTCCTACGCACCAAAAAGCATCTGGCAATCACAGCTGTCCACTTCATCTTTTAGCTTTCTTGTCTGGTGTTTCTCAACAACTCTTTTGATTCAGTAGTTGCAGAGGCCAGTGCAGCCCCTCTGGGAGCCCTAAGGGAGGCCTCATTACTGTATCCAGCACTACTGCTAAGCCAATACATTCAGGCATTTTCTCTCTTTTTTAGCCATGTTAAATAATCAAAAAAAAAAAATAATAAATCAAACCACCAAACCAAAGCAAGGGCCTCCAACCACATTTTATATTCTGGTGTTTTTTCCTGCCATTTCCATTTACACGTCTTGCTACAAGCTGACTGTTTACCCATCAAGTAGAGTCTGTTATTTACAGCAACCAGCTAGTAAAGGAGGTGAGAAAATCTCAGAGAGTACTCATCTGCCCCAGCAGACAGCTGTATACTTGTACAAAAATTTGGCTATGCCTCCATTGCTTTTTACTAAAACAGGAATAATAGTATTTCCCTACTTCACAGCTGATTTATAGCATATTGAATTTAGAACTGTGAAAAGCAAAGACATGTAGAAACTGAGTACTTAAATGGGTCTGTGATCAAAAGGTATATCCAAACACAAGCCTGACTATTATCTTCTCCTCTTTATTTTGCTTAAAGGTGATGAGCATGGTGTCTGGTTTTGGTCCTCTCATCACAGCTGGCATCTTTTCTGCTACTCTGTCATCAGCTCTAGCATCTCTTGTCAGTGCACCCAAAGTTTTCCAGGTAAAATTAAATTATCCATTGAATTTTACTCAGTTTGACTTCAAATACATACAACTTAGTTTAAGTCTATGTGCCAGATGTGATGTACGTTTAAACAACACTTGCAGACTTGGGAGGAAGAGGCAGGGAAAACAGTATGTAGAATGTTCTTCTACAGAAATAGGCAAGTCTTATCACCCTCACAGGGTGATAATGTTCCTTTGGTCAGAGCTCAGCTTTGCTACAGAATATATATGTGCTTGTTATAAATAGTTTCAAGAATACTTTCAGGACCACTTCTATCTTCTTACAGAAAAACATCCCGTAAGCACAGAAGTGCCAGCAATATGCAGAAACCCTCAGGCCCATAAAATTCAGGTGCTAGCAGATATGCTCAAACAGGCTATCCAGAAGCTGTGTGGGCAGCAGCAATGTGGACAGAATGGGAACAGAGGGCATGGGACAGAAAGATAACCTGCACAACTTACACCAAACTGCTGATTTGTGCTTCAGTTTCCCCCAGTTTAAATTCTATTTAGCTATGCAGTTGACCTTTCCTTCAAAGCACTGAATAAATATGGAATGGCTGTGATTCTGTTTCCCACCATATAATAATATAGCAGGATATCACCTTATTTGAATGTTTACATGCCATAGCAGTAGACATACTTGAAGCACTAAGATAGTCTTAATTTTTGTTTAGCAAAAGCTTAGCAAACTGTCATTCTCAGACAGCAAACAACTTCTGATGCAAGAAAGCACTGCCTAACAGAATTAAGTTCTGGTTTGTCTACCAGGCTCTTTGCAAGGACAACGTCTACACAGGGCTCCACTTCTTTGCCAAAGGATATGGAAAAAACAACGAGCCCATCAGAGGATATGTTCTCACTTTCGTGATCGCTATGGCATTCATTTTGATTGGTCTGTATATTGCTATACAACCACTATGATCTCATGTTCTGAAATGGTATGAAGTGATAATTTAATGCTACGGTTGGAAAGATTTCCAGTCAGGTAATCTCTGACATAAGCCCAAGCGCACTCAAAGCCTTGGTATAAATTTCATTATTCTTAAATAGGACAAAAACCAGCAGGGAGTCTAGTAACATCTCTAGTAATGCCACCACAGCCTCATTTTCAAAGGTGCAGAATAGGTGCAATTCCTGTTCACTCACTGGAAGAAGGCAGTGCTTAGAACTGTATCACATAAGGCAAAGTCACCAACTGTGAAAAGAGTTTTCCAGTTTGTACTGCACAAAGCTTTAAGGTAATTCTGAGCTAATTAGGAAGCCTACTCTGCCAAGCCTTCCACACAGCCCCAAAGCATACCCCAGTTTGTCAGCAGTGGTGGTAGAAAATCCCTGCTGTCATATTTAGGGGACTTTTAAGATTAACTTTTCCAAGATTTGAAACACAAACTGTGTGACACGAAGCAAACGGGAAGTTTAGCATAGAAAATTCAGATTACCATTTGAAAGTCAAAACATTAAGTTTTAACTCTGTGTCTTTTGTAAAATGCATCTGTCCTCTCAATTAAAAATTAATTAATTCTGAATTTTACACCAACTCTACATCATTAAGAGCCAGTCTGCAGAATCAGAGTATCGAGTACAACTTTGCATAGAACATCATATTATTAAATTCAGCATCAGCAGACACTACTCAGTATGAATGATGATATATCAAGGTGGCCTTAAATTGGTACCTCAGGAAAATACCCAAGCTGTTTCTGGAAGACAAATTCTGACAGTGCCCCAAAATCTGACAGGTTTAATACATCATCAGGAAAAAGCTATCCACAGTCTAGGGAACTGGTGCCTATGTCTGACTTGTGTCTGTCTGTCTTGCAGCTGAACTGAATACCATTGCTCCCATCATCTCCAATTTCTTCCTGGCTTCATATGCTTTGATTAATTTCTCCTGCTTTCACGCCTCATACGCAAAATCTCCAGGTGAGTGAGTCTGCATTCACCAGTGATTTAGATGTTGGCTTCACAGCCTGATCTCTGCAAGGTTTTGACTGTATGTCAGAGAAAGCTGCAGTCCCTGTAAAATACCTAAGCTATGTGATCTGAGGTTTCACTGCTCTCATGGAATACAGTGAGATTTTATTTATGTCCAAAAGATAAAAAATAATAGCTCTAGTCCTTACATTCCTTACAGTATTACAGGATGAAAAAGACTTTGGTGGATCCCACTGCAGCAGCAAAGTTCCTCCTCAGGGTGTTTTTACCTCCTCACTATCACACAATGTGGGTGGATAAAAACCTATGCCAACTCTAGCCACATAAAGCAAGCAAGGTATAGTGGGGACCTGTTATGCTCTTCTCCAAATCTGGAGTGAAATTTACAGGAAGGTTCATAAGAACAGTAATTGCATTAGAAGGGAGACTGTCTGGAAGGGAACACATAGAATCACCAAAAAGCATCAGCAGAGCTCCGTAGCTGCTAGTAGCAGAATTGTAAGGTGAGGTGCAATGAGGTCCTGTTCAAGGCTAGCACATTTGTGCAGAAAAGGAATATACGGGCTTTCAGGCCTGTGCATCACCACAGCAGAATAATTCTCATCATCTGTGATTCTATCTTCATGAATGAAGGGGTGACAACTTAAGGACTAAAGTCAATCATCTGAGCAACACTGGTTTTAGCACACAGGAAAGACAATTTCCTGCCATTGTGAATCAATTATTCAATTCAAGGAGCGAGGAATAAGTTTTTGACTTCCAGTGTGAAGAAACTGCGGTAGTGACATTAACACCTCCATCAGCTTCCTTCCTATAGATCTGCACTGTGCCATTTGTTCACAGGGCAGAAAAGATGAACACTTCTGCTAATTACCTGCACAGCTGAACAAATGCAGATCTGCTCCAGACAGCCTTGGAGCTGAGTAAAAATTACCTCTGTAGACTTCATCTGCGTGCATCCGACTCTACTTTGCCACTACTTAACATTTCAGACAAAACTGCAGCCATTTTTCTTTTCTCATTTCCTCCAGTTATTTTCTGCCAATTCACAGTGATAGATTATCATAATTGCAAGGCTGCAGGACAGCAAATTTCTTCACAGCAGGATCCTCCCATTCCCTCATTACAAAGATGATCCAAGGCTGCTTAGCCTCTTCTGTGTTTTTTCCCTTCTCCAAAGAGTCTGCTCTGTAGAACACCTGGCAGAGACCTGCAACCCATGGAGGTTCACTGCTTGCCTCGCCATTTTAATTGCTAGCAGGGGATGGATTCAGTACTGCAGCTGAAGAGCAGCAGGAATAACGTCTTTTTAAAGTCAATTGCAAATGATTTTATTTTTCTGCAGTGAGGCCAGGCAATTTCCAAGTTTAAGGCAGGTGCACTTATGTTATTGGGATAAAACTCTCCTCTCAGCAAGTCCTAAGTCCCATTAAGAAGTTTTATGTATATGTATCAAAAGGACACAGTAGCCAATTACCTTGAGTTACAGGAAAATCTATTTTCAGTTCTGAACCAGTGAGCTTTAATTTGGCAAAAAAATACATAAAACCAGAATGGCTACTCAAAGCCAGGCTGAACAATGTAGTTGCAAAAGGTTTGTAGTAAAAAGCTTGTAAGACCCAGTACTCCATATATATAGAAATCTACATCAGCAAACACCTGAAAGTATCTGTTTATACAGTGCCCAAGAACTTGTACATACCACTCCCACCCCTTCTGACAGAGCCCGAAACAAATGCACATGGGTTTGTATATGCAAAAGAATCAGTGGATCACCATTTGATCTATGTATTTTATGCTCTTCCAATTTCCTCAATTCTCTTTAAACAGGCTGGAGACCTGCATTCAGATATTATAACATGTGGGTGTCACTCTTTGGAGCCCTGTTGTGCTGTGGTGTCATGTTTGTCATCAACTGGTGGGCAGCTCTCATCACTTATGCCATTGAGCTCTTTCTGTATATTTATGTAACATATAAGAAACCAGGTAAGGGCACAGATCACTATTGTTTTGTGTATGTGTTATACAGCTAGACTGAATTTTACAGGAATTAATTCTGCTTACAGAATAACACATTACTTTTCCTCCAGTACTTTCTTTCTATCCCATTATATCCAACTGTATATAATGCAGATTAAGATGATAGTATGGTGAATTTTGCCATTTAACAGACACTTTGAGTATGGTTCAGGGGGTTGTGTAAACATTGCAGCATACACGTTTATTCCTACCATGTTTTCACTACACTTGGTCTTTTACTTGAGCATCACTCATAATATTTTTCCATCCACACACCTGAATTTTGCTGTGTTCTCAGCTGACTTATCTGGGGCCCTCACTCAAAATGTAAACCTGCTGCCCATTCTACAACAAAAATGCAAGCTGAACTGATCATGAACTGATCATCCTCCAGCACCTCCTTATGATTCCTCAGTAAATCAAGAACGATGGACACACTTTACTACCGGAAAAAACTGCTTAGTAGCTCAGCAGATCACAGGAGCTGTCCTCAGAAATCTGCGTGCCAATACAACACTACTGCAAGATTAGACAGAGTGGTTATCCATATCTAGGACAAAACTAACCCAGGTCCAGATTTCAGTGCTAACCATCTGAATTACTTCTACAGTAGACAAAATAATACAAATAAAAGAGGCAAGTTTCCCAGGAAAAGATATGCTTTCATTGCACCTAGCTTGGGACAGCAACACCTGGTCTGAGCTTGTGTTACTCTTTTCTGTGTATATTGCTGCACTATCTGTGCTCTCATACCCAATGGGATGGTCTATGTTTCTCTTGCTGTAAATATCATTAGCTGTACAAGAAAGCACCTGTGACAAGACAGTTGTCAAAAGCATTTGAGGATATCTACCCTTTCCTACTATATTACCAGTGTCCTTGCTGCAAAGTAGCGGCTTAAAGCTTGGTTAAAATCACTAAAGACACTGCACAAAAGCTATCTATTTCCTGCTCTCTAAGACAGTGACTTTTGCTCAGCACTTAGATAAGATGACCTATACACAAACCTTCACTTGCAAAATTAGCTTTGTATCTTAGCGTAATGGGAATTGAGCTGCACTCACACAGATCTCAAAGCATGGAAAGCTATTTCTTATCTATCTCCATCCACCAAACAACTGCACAATAATGAGAAAATATGTGTATGTCAAAATGGGTTTTCAATAACAATTTTAGACCTTAATAGAACAGAGCTATTTGACCTAGCGGTGTTCATCCTACTGGTCTAATTTGACCTTCCTTAAATCCCACTGCAAATACATGATTTTATACATGGGAGAAAGATGCAAAGTTAATGGAACAGAGAAGAGAACAGTTTCTAAGCAGAGGAAGAACATTCCCTACAATTTTTACATAAAGCATGAAATTATTTATTTGCATGTTTGTTTTTGCATCACATGAGCAAAGCCTATTCTATAATGAAGCACAAAATAATAGTTCTGTATCTATGAAGCATGAGAGAACATACTCTGCTTTGGCTCACATGTAACATGATTGCTGATCTTTGTACAGCTATAAAGCCCATGGTTTAATATGTATTCTTTATCCTTACTATACACAGATGTAAATTGGGGCTCTTCTACACAGGCTCTTTACTATGTTAATGCCTTAGACAGCGCTCTGGCATTAACTACAGTGGAAGATCATGTGAAAAACTTCAGGTAAGATTTCCAGTGAACAGTAGAATGGCTTATTCTGAATGAATACATCACCCAAGTAAATACAACCTCTTTCTTCCTCCCAACAGACCCCAGTGCATAGCACTAACAGGAGCTCCTATGATCAGGCCTGCTCTGCTAGACATCACACATACTTTCACGAAGAACAATGGGCTGTGCCTCTGCTGTGAAGTGTACACGGTAAGGTCAACTCATATAAAACTGAAAATCCAGCACGAGTGGGTGCTGCAGATCTCCATTACACACTCCACTCTCACTCAGCACACAATGTTCTCACTGGTGCTGATGGGCGGCAGCGCAGACCAGGAAAGAGATTTGCATTAAGAATTAATTTTGTCATAAGTCTTGACAAGAAAGCCATCGGCTGATACAGAGCCTGCTGGCAAGTGCCTCATTGAGATGTATTTCAGAGTTCATAGTAGATGGACCAAAACCGGTTTGAAAAAAAATAAAGCATTCTAAGGAAAGATTGGTTTGGGTTTTTTAAACGGACACAGCAAGGCTTTAAAAACCCAACCCAACAAAAACGACTACAAAAAAAAAATAACAGAAAAACACAAAAACAACTTAAAGGATTATAGTGCAAGAGTCCAGTTACCCAAGCTCTTATTTTCAGCTTTGTCACTGATTTGTAGCATTGGGGTTTGGAAAGTATAGGATCATAGAGTGGTTTGGGTTGGAAGGAACTTAAAGCTCATCCAGTTTCAACACCCTGCCACAGCCAGGGACACCTTACTCTAGACCAGGTTGCTCCAAGCCCTGTCCAACCTGACCTTCAAACACTGCCAGGGATGGAGCAGCCACAGCTTCTCTGGGCACCCTGTGTGTGTCTCACTATCCTCACAGTAGAGGATTTCTTCATAAGCTAATCTAAATCTCCCTCTTTTAGTTTAAAGCCATCGCCCCTTGTCCTACCACTACATGCCCTTATAAAAAGTCCCTCTCCAGATTTCTTGTAGCCATGCTTAAGGTATTGAAAGACCACGATAAGTCTCCCTGGAGCCTTTTCTTCTCTAGATTGAACAACCCCAGGTCTCTCAGCCTGTGTTCATAGGAGAGGTGTTCCAGCCCTTTGATCATATTCATAGCCCTTCTCTGGACTCACTCCAACAGGTCTACATCCTTACCTTCAAGGCCCCAGAGCTGAATGCATTGGATTTTTGTCTCATTAAATTATCAGATGACCACTGGAAGAACCTGGTGACAAAGGCATTTGCATGTTTAATTGTATGGCAACAACCCTTTTCTCTTACTATTAGCAGAAAGGAGTACAACCATATATATTTAGATCTGCTGAGACTTGTTTACATAGTCAAGTCAGGGAAGGACCTTATTCACACCAGGATGCTTCATTGTACCTTAGATATTTTTCTAAGATGTTACAATCCATAGTAGTCCTTCTTTCTGTCAAAATCACTATATTTAAGTAGCATTAGCAGCCTCAGCCCTCTTGAACAGAATGTGAATTATGGTAGCTGCACAGCTCTTTTCAAAGGGCTGAATCTCTGCGGACCTTTTTTGGAAATGTATTTTTCTGACTCTCTTCATTTGCTCCCATAGCAGACTATGTAACTCCTTCAAAATCATTGTGTGATGTATAATACAAAGCCTTCTTAATAGTATTTTATTGTATCATGCAGGGACCACGCAAGCTGTGTGTTAAGGAGATGAACAGTGGCATGGCAAAAAAGCAGGCTTGGCTCACAAAGAACAAAAGAAAAGCCTTTTATACAGCAGTGGCAGCTGACAGCTTCAGAGATGGAGTCAAAAGTCTACTTCAAGTAAGCTTTTTGTTTACAGAACACACAGATGAGTGTTACATCAAAGCAGCCCTTCATGTAAAGCATTACTGTTTACTTGTTAAGAAGCCCTGTGTGTATGTGAATAATGTTATAAACAGAAAGGGCATTCTGGGGTACATGTGTATTATATTACAGGTTATTTCATAAAGATGTCTCATTCTAGGCTATGGAAGTATGAGACAAGGCAGACTGATTCTCTCCTAAATGAACAAAATATTATTATAAAAAAAAAATAAAAAGAGGCGCTACAGGGCAACATTTGAATGTCTTTGCAGCCAACACTTGATACACTTCAAATCAAGTCGATTATTTGGTATTATGCAGCATATTAAATGTCTGAGAATATTTTTGCATTAATTGAAGACTGAAAATATGTAATATACATTTTCTGCAAACAGAGAAAAGGCCATCTAAATAAAAGACTGCAATATTTTTCTATTACTCTAACAACACAGCAGATCATTTCCAACAGTCCATTTAAAATGGCCTTAATGAAGGCACAGAGGCACTGTTTTCATATTTTCCATCTCCCTCTCTCACATATATGAATATTTAAATATACAGGTACTGAGGCAAAATGAAGAGAAAATTCCCATCCTTTGCACAAAATATACTGCTGAAAAGATGTCAGTGCAAACTGAGACAGTAGGGAATTGACTAAAATACTCTGGGCAACAGTCACCCACTGGTAGCCTACCAGGGTTCTTTGTACACTTGCTGAATGAACAGTACAACTGAGCAAGATGTAATATCATTAATAAAGATCCCTTTGTTCTATCAAAGCCTCACAAGGACGCTTCATCTTGGGTTTATACATTCTCTCAGTAGGAGATCCTTCTGATGTTTTTGAGAACTATTAACAGTCTGATGATCTCTCCCTTTCTATCACTACTTCAACACGATTGCTGAAGTGAACTACTGGACCACAGATAATTCCTTTCCAGCAAACAGAGGAAAGCCACATCAGAATTATTGTAACTTAAGGATATCTGCACTGCTCTGCCAACCAATTATTCATTTCAATATAAATAGTGCAGATGTATCAGTGCTACTCAAAAAAAACCCAAACAAAACCAACAAGTTTCCAACAGTTTTACCTATTTTCTTTTTGCTAGTAGTAAAAATTGGCAAGTGTAACAACTTGACAAGCTGGTGTATTTGTGGGTCTCCTCCTGAAGGTTCCCAATACATTGAGTATTTGGATTTTTGTAAAAATTAGGTTAGCTGAATCTAGATCTGAAAACCTTTACTTGTTCAAGTTTTAGCATCCAGACCCAGTTTTGGAGGCAATCTAATATCTTGACAAACCATTTGTTCTTCCTGATTTTTAACTTGTAAAGCATGCTCAGCTAATTTTGAATAATCTTTTGGAAAGAATACAGCAAACAGAACAGCAACACTTCCTAAGTTCAAGGCAAAAAAACCCCAACATTATATGTTTAAAAGGATATGCCTTCTCTGCATATCTGTAAGTGTTTTAAGGGATTTCAGACGCAGTTCATCTATTGAGTATTCCAAATCTGATAAGAGCTTTATGCTATTATGTTAGAATGAGCATACAAACAGTTCTTGAACTCTCTCTTGATTCCAAGTTATTGAACCATTTTAATGAGAGCATGTCAGAAGAAATGCAAATGAATGCTAATTTAGCAAAACTACATTTCTGTCATCTAAAATCATTTATAGTTGGAATGATTTAGAGCTAATCTTTCTGCTTTCTGAACGGGTATGAGCATGAAGGACATTCATGAAATGCAATCTCATTGTAAGTGTCTCCAGAACATTGCTTCAGTTACCTTTTGCCATTACTTTTCATTTACAGCAAATGCATGTGTGTATACCTTCTCAAGCAGTGTTTTAATATTGCTAGGCCTCAGGGTTGGGTAGAATGAAACCAAATACCTTGGTGATTGGATTTAAGAAGGACTGGAGAACTGCCACTGCTACGCAAGTTGAAAACTATGTGGGTGTTATACAGTAAGTCCCTTTTTTACTCCTCTTACTAGATTAATATAGCATTCACATACAGAATTTGACGTATAGAAACAATGTAAACAAATACCTACAAAGCTGGGTTCACACGTTAGCTCTCTAACAGAGGTTTCTGCCTCATTAAAAAAGGCTTCTTGGCTTCACACACCTAGTGAGACCTGCTTAGCAAACACCTGGCCCTGTCAGAAATGGTGTGGTTTGACAATGCTACATAAAGAAGCTGCACTGCTGTTGCAGAACTGCATTTTCTCATTTTTAGTCAGCAGGAACTCAGAGAAAAACAACCCATAATGTACATACATTCTCTTAGGGAATAAGAGAACATCGTGGAATTCTTCTTTTAAGCCTAGGAGACAGAGGAAGAGCCTCGCTTCAAATCTCACATGTGCCTACGGCTCAGCAGGCTCTGTGGGTTTGGATTTAGCTAGGAAACAGTCATTTAGAAATAGGCTTCTCATGGATTCTTCCTCAAAATTCAGCTGTAAAGCTGCATTGAGTGAAAGAATAACTAAACCCAGCCCAGCTTTGTTATGTCCTCTGGGAAAGGAAAAATAATTATCCCATAGCAACCTAGATCCTAAAAAGCGTTGTCAGAAAGACCCATTTCAGCAATAGCCTACCTGTTCCCATGTCCAGTGATACTCTTCTTTCAGGTAAGGGAAGAGAGTTGATAGTACTTAAGCTTAGGTAGTTCCTTCTGCAAGTTTACCTACAGCAGCCTAATATATGGCAATAACAGCTTCCTGGGACTGATCTGCTCAAAGTAGCTTTCCTTGCTGACATGCATAATGCTAAAGAATATTTACTCTTCTTTTTCTTCCTTTTCAGTGATGCCTTTGATTTTGAACTTGGAATGATTATTGTCAGAATTAGCCAAGGATTTGATATATCCCAGGTCCTCCAGGTTCAAGGTATGTGGTGACTCAGCAGCTGAATATTTACGCAGATTACATGCTTAGCATAAGAAGGAATCTGACTGAAACTGAGAGTCACTGCCTGGTTTCTAGAGTAGTTCCTACATCCGTAACTTCCACAGTTGCTGCTTCTGCAGTTTCAATCCTGTCCGAAATCCTTGCTGAACCACTGGCAGTTATAGAAGGTGGCCAAGCCTCACACAATAAGAGACTCTGCACAACAGAGAACTCAATACCCAAAGCACTTCCAGAACAGGCAGAGACTAACGCAGTAAAATCATGCTGTGCCACAGCTACCAGTCACTCCGGAATGTTTCCTTCCTGCTCTTGGCACATCCTCCTCCCTGTGCCTACCCAAGATCTCTGAGAATAGTGGGAACCAGGAAGCTGCACTTTTGGTACCACATCTGTGGAATGCTGGGACCCAGAAAATTCTGACCCATGCAAAAATTTGGAATCCACAGAAAACATCAGTTCTATTTTTCAACTTTTTCTTCATCCTTCCTTAGGTTGGTGGTGTATATCTGAAGGGGAAAGGGAAAACCTCCCACCACACTACAGCCAGTCAGGGAGACATGCCATCTGTGTGGACAAAGACAGCATGCAGGAAGCTGCACCTAAACGAAGGTCTTCCAAGAGTGACATACAGTGGTGGCCTTCGATTTTCTTTTTCAGAACACATAGTTATTGTCACTGGTAACTGGTTCCTCAGGTACCCTGGGGAGAGCACGACTCCATAGAAAAAAACCATCAGAACAATTCTCTAGGTTTTCAGTACAATCATTTTCCCACTTCTCAAAAGTTCGGCCACTTGAGCAGGCAGATACTGCCTAAACCTGCACATTATTCCTAGCATCCCTTGTCCTCCACAGCTGATAAATGTTTTGTATTATAAATGAAATAGATAAAATCTGCAGACCAGGAACACAGGCGAGCATAGAAAGACTGGCGACTCTTTGCTGCCGCCTGCTGCAAACCTACCTCCAGCTTATCCCGTTTCCCAGAGACACAGACCATGCTCATACCTGCTGGGGAGAACAGGTAAAAAGGAAGCGAGTGCCTTTGCTAATTATAAGCAAAACTAACTCCCCATTAAAGAGATTCCAGGATAAGGCAACTCTCAAAAGCAAATCACCTCTTAGAATTAAAAGGCGCCAAAGACTCCCTTAAGAAGCAAGGGTAAATGAACACTCACCCAGCATACTGGCAGCTTGCTGTGTGTGCAGAACTATGGGGCAAAGCTACAGGGACTTACGGAAAAAAGTCCAAACTAACCATAGGGTTTTTTCTCCTCCTTGTTGATACCTGTAAGAGATTTGCCTGTCTCTTTGCTTGATTTGAGAAACTGACTTCTCAGAAGACACAGACATCAGAATACCAATTTTGCAAATTAACAAATGTTCTCCAAGCATTAAAACAAAATGAATTAGAAAGAATTAGGATTATGGAGGGCGGGACAGTATTCTATTATACTTATTAGAGTATTCTGTTTAATAAAGAAACTGAAATTTTAGTTTTGAGTAACCATCATCATGTCTAATAATCAGAAGCACATGGCTGTCATTGATGCTAAAGTAAAAGAAATTAGACTGCCAACAGAGCTAACAGTGCCTAGTTTAGCAAAGGGCTTAGTTTCTTTAAAACACAATGTCTCAAATGAACTAACCTCACTGTTAGTTCATGTATTACTCAAATAGAAGTTTGTCCTTATGAAAAAAAAGCTTTCTGCAGGCAAATGCCTGGATCATATTAATTAATGTCTCACATGCATATATTCCACGGTAACACGTGATACCTTTTGCTCAACAGAAGTCTAATATTGCTAAGATTAAACTGTTCTTTTATGTTACTGAATTTACAGAATTGGTTACCTAAATCTTACATCTTTGCAGCAAATGCCAAAAAAAAAAAAAAAAAACCCAAACCAAATAAAAACTCCAACCCTAAAACAGAAACATTTCAGCATAAAAACTGATTGCATCTTCAGGCTTCTTATATATTTCCAAGTCTCAAAGTTCAATAGAAGTCAATACCTCAGCTTTCTCACTTCAGAAAAACAACTTTCCTCCTGTGTTTTAAAATTCTTGGGGAAAGAAACCAACAAATCAAATCCACAAACATGACTCAATAAATAGTATCTGCCATAACAATAAAATAGAGTAATATTGAACTTGATTTAGAAGAGGAAATCTGAGAGCAGCTGAATAGCACTTCAGTACATAACACTGCTATAGGTGGGGGCACCCTAAGTTAGGGCTTCCAGAGATGAATTCAGCTTCCTCTTCCCTATTGCTTTGCAAGGAAAAATCATTTTAAAATAGTTTTTCCTCCCAGCAGCTTTATGTTATGTACAAAGTACCACAACAATTACATCACCACCATTATTTCAGTAAGTGATTTAATTTAAAACAGAAAATTATTTGTTACCAGTTTTCTTACTTTTCTCAATACACAGAGGAGTTAGAGAAGCTGGAGCAGGAAAGACTGGCACTGGAAGCTACCATTAAAGAAAATGATTTTGAAGAAGGAAAAAGTGGCATCTGTGGATTCTTCAGGAAAGCCAGGACACTCAAGATCTCAAAACATGAAACAAAAAAAGGTAAGTTCCAAACTGACAACTTCTTCCTGACCCTTCAGTGCATCAGATTGTCACCAATATGTAAACGGGACTTTGACTCCAAGGCAAAAACTCCTGAGCAACTTATAAGCTCCTGGAACAGGACCTACTCTGTGCAAACCTGACATGATGGCCACAACAATGTACTGCAGAACAGAGTGAGAGTCCTCTGCTGGTGGGACATGGTACCTCATACAAGACAACTATATTTTCCCTCTCATTTGCTAGATGAACTTCTCAGCTCAGCTTATGGTAAACTCCATTTGTCAAAAACAGCACAGGGTTATTAAAGCTTGAGGAACATAAAACAGGTTGGGGTTTCTTTTGTTGGGGTTTTCTAATAGCAAGTTTTCAGTTTTTAAACAGAAGGCTTTTTTCCTCCCTTTTTAAAGTAAACAGGAACATATGCACAATATTCAGTGAACAAGCAATCTCACTTTCCTCAGCATACACACACACAAACCCAGTATCCAGCTGAAAAACAGGTAAAAATAGCACTATTGCTCTACAGCCTAAGCATAATTTCCTAAAAATGCACAAATGAAGGTTGTAAAAGTACTGAAAGCACATATACAACATGCTGTGAAATAACTAATTAACACATAAATGTATAGGCGATGAAATCAAAATTACATTTCAGATATAGTGAAATGATACAGAAATACAGCCACAATTAAAGGTCTCATTTCACAACTGCTGGGCTGCAATGATAATGACCCACCTGAAGCCATGCCTGCATGCAGGCAAGTGTCTTCAGAATTTTCACCTGCAGAGACTATAACATCTGGCTGTGCACACAGCTCCCATGAGTATCAAGAAGATCTACAGACTGAAAACATAAAATATCATTATTCTTTACTTGGCAGACTCCAGTTCATTTTGCAGGCTTCAGTAGAATATATTTTTATAACAATACCACAAGAATGTGCACCCCTGTTTCAACTACCCTTTTCAATTTAGTTCAGAAAGGCATAAAGGAAACACATATTACACACTTTGGCTCTATAGATGAGATAAATGATGTTAATAAATATCTCTACATCTCCATTTTACTTATACATTCATCTTACCCAGAGTTGTTAAATCTTCTAGCCCAAATGCTAGAACTGTAGAGGAAAACCAATAGCTGCTTTAGAACTATCCTGTCCACACTCTAGAAATACAGGAAACTCAAAGCATTTTCAGAACCTAGCAGACCAGAGTAAAACCTCTAAGGGTCTGTCTGCTCCATTTAAAATACTGCTCTAATACAGCCTCTTTGAAATCATCGAAAGAGAAGCAGTAATAAAGCTGCAGTCTTCAAAAGGTGGAATGAGAGAAGATATTATTAACACATAGGCAAGACTGAACCTTTTAAAGCCCGCCAAGCAAAGAGCAAGAATCAAAGTTTACTTTCAATTAACAACAATCTTCTCAAGCACAGGGAAGTTGCCATATATAATTCTGTTTTCTGCCTTTCAGTCTTAGCTTCACCTGTGCTCTTGCTGTACATTAGCTCTTTCTCCACCGTTACTGTGCATTTCAGGGAGCTCTGTATTTTAAAAGATAACTGAGCCTGTAAGGGATGCAAAACGGTGCCATTTCTTTCTAAAATCTCTCAGCTATTTCCCAATTGGTTTTTAAGGCCCCTGTGAACTTTGGGTTAACTAAAAAAGATCCAGAAAACAAATAATCAGGTAACCCTTCTCAAGATGTTACAGTCTAGCAAGAATGTGTTACACAAGCTTTGTCTTTTGTGTGTGTTGGTGAATTAGAAGTCCACAGCATTTGCACTGTAATATTTTTTTCAGATTTAAAGTACAGAGATTCCCAGGAACAGTTCATTTTCCTAAAGCTTTCTCTCCACTTGGCTCCTTAAAGCTACTTGTTGCCTCACTTGTCAGAAATCCTTCCATGTATTTTCTTCCTCATTACAGACAGCACCATTAACACAATGCAGTCAACGCATGTGGGTGAATTCAATCAGAAACTGCTAGAAGCCAGCACTCAATTTAAGAAAAAGCAAGGAAAAGGTTCAATTGACATCTGGTGGCTGTTCGATGATGGAGGTAAGGAACTGGAGTAAGAACTGCATTTGCTACCAAATACAAAACAGACTTGGCAACTTGCACAAAACTGTTTTAAGATTACACAGTCAATTTTCTGTCTGCCTTAAATGTTTTATGAATAACCTATGTCAAACACTGCTAAAGTAAAGGACGGAATTTTTACCAAACAATGCACTAATACAATTTTCCTGCAATTTCTTATGTTCTTCCAGGTCTAACAATCCTAATTCCTTACATTCTAACTATCAGGAAGAAGTGGAGAAATTGCAAACTAAGGATCTTCACTGGAGGAAAAGTCAACAGGATTGAAGAAGAAAAACTAGTGTAAATATAACTATATTTTATCATTTAGAGAGTTTGAATTGATGATGAATATAATGCATATAGAGCAGGAAGCTGGGAATTTCTCAGCACAACTGGTTTGTTGTGCTGTGCACAGCATGAAAAAAAATTATGTACTTGGTAGAAAGGTGCTGAGCTTATGGCACAGCCCTCAAGGCTCAGTGTAAATGGTAATTACCAAAGGAAACTCATATCCAGCAATTTTTCCCATTAATAGCTCATATTCCCTTCTCTAGAGCAGTGGTCTGCACTCTATAATGAGAATATAATTAGTTTTATGGGATTTACATGAGATTGTCCAGTTAATAATAAGTGAAATTGCACATGAAGTTTCTCATATGCAAATACCATAGACAGATTGCTCACATAAATGTGATTAACCATGGTAAAATGTAAAGAAGCTAAAGAGCAAGTTAATGAACTTTAAGACCAAGTTGATTTGACTTAGCTTTTTAAAGAAAGCCTAGATCTCATCATCATCATTCATATCCAAGCAAATGAAAGGTACTAATATAAACTTATTTTCATCATCACTGCATGATGACCTTTCCTTCCAAAGCACCTCACACACTTCATACAGCCACTTCACCATGGGTGGAAGCAGGCTACTTTGGGATGGAAGTCAGTGACTGCAGCAGCAGCATATCCAAGCGAAATTCCAGTGGAAAACAAGAGCGATGGGTGCAAGGACAGGAGTTAGAATTTAGCCAGGATCATTATGACTATGACAGCGTCTCAAAGACAGCTGCCACAGGGATGCTCCCTTAAGCTTTTGCTTTCACCTAAAGCAAACTTTACTCCACTGTCCTTCTGCCAGTTGCAAGGATTACCCTAAAGTTAACATGTTTCTGTAGAAGAGATTCACAAGTGTTTGTACAGGCTATTCTTACCACTGGGTTAAAAAAAGCCTTGTAGCTGCTCAAGCACCTGCGGGGAAGCGTTCTCTGCTCCCTGCCCATAGCCTGCCCACACTCGACTATTCAGGACCGAACTGACTCCTAGATCTAAGAACTCAAGTCACGAGAGCTCGAGAGACATTAGGAGGTTTTGACATCCAATGGGATTTGTCAAAACATGACAGATCTTCACAGAGGCAGTTTTGGCACCTGTATACACTGCTTGTCCTACAAAAGCCAGAGTGAACAGCAGTCAGTACAATTGACAGAAACCTTGTTTGTCTCCAAAAAACACTGAAGTGTATGCATTTCTACCTAAATACTAGCTTTTCTCAACAGCATATGCTACCCACCACACACAGAAGCCTTCAAAGAGACAAATCTGGAGGCCAGGTGACTATTCCATTCCATAGGTACATTTGACACAATGACATTGAACTACAGTTTCATCCATTGAATTTCCAATTCAGAAATTAAGATATATATTTATTTCCTTGTTTTTCTTTCAGTCACGTTTATTCTTCTATTTATCATGAAAGGGAGTAGAGTGTTATCATGAAAGTTAACAATGAGATAAAATGGTA
>JBCJKH010054506.1:0-12718 GCA_039877255.1 Loriculus beryllinus
ATGCTCTCACTGAACCAACCCCATGAAAGGAGCTGCAATGCTTCATCCATCAATAAGGGCAGTTTTGTACATCCATGAAGTCTGTAATATCTCTCTGTATATAAGAGGCCATGAGGGATTTTGTTTTAATTAGAGGAATGCTTAAGGTTACTCTGCCTATGGAAGTACAGCAAAACACAGCAGAGTTGATTTATTGGGGTGTAATTCACTCCAGGGGCTGTGAGTGCATTGCATCCCCTGCCTGGCATGCCTCAGAGTGGGAGTTACTGGGCAGGATCCTGCCACATCCCCAGTGTGAGGGGTGCTGGTTATTCGTGGTGAGACAGGGAGGAGGTGTCAGGAATGCACTTGATGGCAAGGGAAGAGGAGAGGTTTCTAGTGAGGAAACTTGGCAAAGCCTGCAAAGGTGGTGGTTGGTAATGGAATGCAGCAGCTGCTGAGGTCCCATGGCAGGGAAACATCCGTGGAGGACAGCAAACCTCCGCACAGATGGCATGTGTCCTTGGGAACAGCTTCAGTGGCCTCAGATGGCTCTGCCTCCGTGCTGGGCTCCACGCAGCAAACACATCTGTGCCATGGAGGATCGGGGACACAGCAGGTTCCTCAGGCTCCTGTGAGCACCCAAACCCCTCTCCTTTGTGTAAACCCACCATGTGGGTGTCTGGAAGGCGCATTTCCAGTTCAGCCCAGCCTCATCAGTGCTCAGGAGGTACTTTGGTCCATCACAGCACTCAGCTTGTATTTAACTCCCAAACAGGCAAGCAATCGGTTAGGGAGCAAAGCTGCCTTCTCCCGTGGATAAGGAGGCATAAAAAGGGGAATAATAACAAAAAGAAAGCCCTAAAGGGGAAAAATCACTCACTGACATCTCTGATGCTCTCAGAGCAAACAAAAGTACACAGAGGCTCTGCTTTATGTGTGCCCATACAACCAGGCAGCACACATTCATTGTTCTTTCTTCCTCTGCTCTTAACAGCAAAAAAGCCTTGCAAGGGACAGCCCAAGACCATGGCTGTAAGCCTGATACCATAAAAGACATGAAAATCGACTTAGTTTTGCTTTGCCCCACATAGTTTGGTGCAGAACAACCAGTAGCAGATAACCACGGTGATTCCACTCCTCTTTTCTGACTACATAGTCCAACTTGCTCATTTAAAAGCAGTTGATTTTACCTTTCACCTTCACGTTTCTCAGCTGTTCATATGGAATTATGCACGTCAATGAAACACTTCCAAAAACTTTAGTTGCATTTAAAAATACTCTGCTGGAAACACATTTTAATGCCTTCCTCACTCATTCTATTTCCTTGTATTAAAATAACTCAGCAACCCCACACTGATACCACAGGGGCTGCATCCTGATATCACTGAAAGCCACAAGCCGAGGAGGCAGTGGGGACGGTGGCATCACTGCCAGCGGCTCTCTGATGGAAAGCTAATGGAAAGATGGAAAATCTCCTTTTAGAAGGCACTCAGGCCTAGCAAATGAGGGTTATTTTGGGAGGACAAAAAGATTCAGCTCTACCCACGCTCCCAGGGCTCGGCTCGGTGGCACAGCCACCATGAAGATGTCTACAGGATATCTAAATGCAGTGTGCTCACTGATGTGGTTTCCTGGTGGGGAAGGTGACAGATGCTGGGTGTCAAATAAGAAGCCATTGATACTGGTAATGGGCAAATACAGCCTGCTTAACAGACCAGCAGCACAGGGCTGCCTCACTCAGTGTCTTGTCACCACTCGCTGTTTCAGTTCCCTGTATCAGGACAGCATCACTTGCTCCAAGACAAAACCCAAGTGGTGGGAAAGCAGGTGTCGAATGGGGTCAGTGAGCTCCTGGTGCTAGTGCCTGGGATGTGGGAAGGTGTCGAGGAGAAAGGAGAGGATTGCAAGAAAAGCACAGGGAAATAAAAACAGCAACAGAAAAAGGAGCAAAGGAGCAGTTGAGGTCTCTGCCTAACCACAAGGATCGTTCTCAAATCAGCAACCCGAACAGATACGCTCCTTTTTGCTATTTATTCCTCATCAGGTTTATTTTCATTAACAGTTTGCATCCATTTTCCTCCATCCACATCGGGCTGTAGGAATATAAATGTTTTCCCAGGGATAGAAATCAATTAAAATAGGTTTGGCAGGGGGGTCATTTAAACTTTTCAGTCTGTGCTAACCACTGCCCCCAGACATGGTGCAGGAATCAAAGGTGAAACCAGGCGCTGAAAATCAGAGTAAATTACAAACATGAGAGCAGAAATCACATCAAACCCCTACATTTTATTTCTTTGGAAATGTTTTTAAATTAACCTTTAATTAACTAACTTTAATTAACTATTAATTAATTTAACCTTTAATTGCTACTAGCCAGGCAAATACCACATAGGATTTAACTACATTGCATTTCCTTGTGTCCCTCCAGCCAGTCGGGCAGATAAAGACCAGAGTGGAGTGATGAGGTGGCTCATGGTCCTTCAGGGATGGACTTGGGCTGCAATGGATGCTCTTGGAAGGGCTCCAGGCATCTGCTCCATACGATCCCATCTCTGCAGAGCACATCATGCCAAAGCCTTGCAATGCTGTGGCTGTTCTAACGACATAAAAGAGAGCAATGTTTCAGAATATCTATAAATGAACACTTTCATGGCACCTTCCAGGCATGATTTGAATCCAGGTGGTGTTATCTACACAAAACACCAGGGCTCTCCTGCAGCCTGCTCCTCTGGGTGGCTTTGCTGGTTTGAATCCCTACCTGCATGTGTCCCTGCAGGAGAAATCACGCTGTCAGAGCGCACTGTGGTGTTTGTTTGCATCAGGACATGCTGCAGCATGTGCGTGTGAAAGCGTTGTGCTGACATCTAAACCTACATAACTAAAACAAGTTCTGTCACCATGTACTTGATGGGAATCGCTTCCAACTTGCACACACTCCCCTTGCCTTATCCGTACTCAGTTTCCCCGAAAGAAAATCACATCCTCTATTTTTCTATCTTTTTCTACAAGAAAATGAGTAACTTTGATAACATTGCAGCACTCTTTAAAATCAAGGGCCCCCCAAATATGAGCTTTACATTTCAATCTCCATAGACACTGTCTGTGCAGCTTCATGTTACTGTCGAAATGGCAAAAGAAACCGCTTGAACAGCGTATTCACAACTGCTAAGGGAAGGAAAAGGCAAGTTTGAACAATTCACAGCTTAGTTCTCAAAACCCCCTGCTACAACATAAGGCGCCGTTGTGAAAATGACCCTTTTCTTCCAAACAATCTAGGCTTTGATGAATTGTTATTTTGCCACCAAGTAAGATTAGCAAAAACTAATCCCAGCTGGATTGTGCAGTACGAGGATTAGGAAAAACAGGTTTTGTCTGACGGAGCCAGGCAAGTGGTGAAGGTGATGGGAGCTGCTCACAGAACCGCGGTGCAGCCGGCTCAGCCACAGCTCTGAAATGAAACCAAGTGACCCCATTATAAAGCATTTCAGTATCTTTGAATAAGAACTACCTGTGGCACAGGCTGCCTCATCCCTGGCAGTGTTCAAGGCCAGGCTGGACGCAGGGGCTTGGAACAACCTGCTCTAATGGAAGTTGCCCCTGCTTCCGTATACTGTGACGCACCGTTTTTGCACCATCCATTGATGTTCACAGTTGGAAATCCCTGTTCTCCATCACTCCCATTTCGAGAAGGAAAACTTTGTCATTTTACAGTAGCTGCCTTTTCCACCAGGATTGTTTGCCATTTCCTTCCCAGTCATTTCTTTCCTCCATAATTGATGCCTAATGGTTCTCCACATACACATTCAGATAGAAAGCCAAAAGCGACTCAGACAAAGCAAACAAATGCTCTGCAGCTTATCCAAGTGTTTCAAGCCTCTTTGGATAACACAGGGCTAAAAAAGGTAATGAGGAAGAAAGCATCCAATACTTCTATAAAGAGACACTTCATTAAGGTAATTAAGGCAGCCATTTAAAGGATTATTAACACACAAAAGAAATTATGCAACGGGCTTTTGGGCAGACTCACTAGTATTTTATGGTGCCTTTAAGAAACAAAGTGGTTTAATAACCTTTTGAAAGGAAAGACTCATTTCTTGGTGAAGGATGAAGCCTTTCCTGCACTGGGGAAGAGCATATTTGGGTTCTTTGTGATTATTTTGTGAGGAGATGAGTTGTTCTTTTGGCTCTTTAAGGGACAATGAGTATTTCTAGCGAGCTGGCAAATAACTGAATTAGCTGGTTAATTGTGCTGGTTTAAAGCCATGTTATTGCCCCAAAGCAACACTGAAATCATATAGATCAGCGTTGGAACCACAGCAGTCACTGTCACCATTCCACTACAGATGAAACAGCGAAGCCTTAAGACTCTTAAAGACATAGAAAACCCCTAGAGAGACCTAGTTTAGACTTCATAAACCCCCTCTTCTGAAGAAGGGCTTTCTCCCAACATCCTTCAGTGATTAATCACAGTCTTTATTGAACCACACGCAATCTAACACAGGTATCACCAGTGCTAAAATCACTAGAGCCAAGCCTGACTGATGTCACCTCCATCTGTCAGTTAAACACATCATGCCATTGCCCTGCAAGCCTTTCTCTAACTGTAAGCTGGGTCTTCTCGAGGAAAATGCGTGTTTAATGAAGAATGAAGCACCCACAACAGCGCTAAAGAGACATGACACACTTCTCAAATCCCTTAATTAACTTAGGGAGCCTAAAGGGGTTTGCTATGTGCTCAGGTACCGCTCCAACCCCATCACAGTGGTTATAGAGCCTCAACCCTCCTGGCACTGTGTGGATTTGCTTTGCTCTATTTGGCATAGAGGAGACATCCAGGCTGCAGGAGTACAGCTATCCCAAGCATTTTAACAAGGATCCCTCCCATCTCTGTTTTCTTGTGGATATATTCTGCTTTTAATGGATTTAATTGAAATTATAACCTCATAAACGTAACATAGTCCTGTTGTTTCCTTGCTGCTTCCCCAGAAATCCTTTTCCACCCTCTTTCGGGCCCATTCCTGACCTAACTCTGCAGGCACAACACACAGCAGGCACTTCTGCAGGAGCACAGAGCGCCTGGGAGGCAATGCGCTCATGAACGTGTCCACTTGAGATGTGCCTTTGCCTCCACTTCCAGCGCTTTTGTGTTCTCTTATTACCTTACAGACACCAAACAAAGCCAAGAACTCTTTCAGATCTGTTCTGTGCCGGTTCGAAAGTCCTTCCAGAGCACACCATGAGTCTGATGCAAGAGCCCCTTAGATCCACAACACAGCAGTGTCAGGGGGATTGAAGACAACACAACCACAACTCCGCAGCCATAAAACCTGACTTCATACAAACTCTCTGCTGAAGGGCACCGAGAGCAGCATGCTCTCATGGCTGAGCAGCGCACCCAGGCCCGGATTCGGCTCTCCGTGCCCTCAGGGCAGCCATTTTACCTCAGCGCGACCGAGCCCCAGCCCTCCCCTCAGCCCTCCCGCCTGCCCCGGCAGCAGCACACGCTCCTGGGCACACCGAGCGGGGATGGACCGAGCGGGGACAGAACCGAGCAATGCCCACACCAGCACGGATGAACCCAGAGCCGCCGCCATCACCCCCCCACCCCGGTCCTACCACAGGGCCCCCCCCCCCCCGCGCGGTGCATTCTGGGACACACCCCGCGCCTTGGCGCCAAGAGCCGGCGCGGTGCATTGTGGGACACACCCTCCCCTGTCCCGGCCGGGACTTTTTGGCGCGGACGCCGCACCGGACGTGACGTCATACGGCCTGCCGCTGTAAAAGCCGCGGTCGGCCGTTGCGTTGCTCCCTCACCGCGGGCACCGGGAGCCTCCGGGAGGAGACCCGGGCCCTCTGCGGCCTCCCGCGGAGGAGCCGCGCTGCCAGCGAGCGTTCGGCTGCTCCGGGTGGAGCCGCTGAGGGGCGAGCAGAGAGGGACTTCTTTTCATCGGATCCGCGCATGCGTAGTACCGAGGAGGAAGGGCGCGGCGGACGACACCGGGCTCGGCTTCATTCGCCGTGCGCGCGGGTGGTGCTGCGTCCCGGGGTGAAATCACTGCGCGCAGTCGGAGCGTGAGGGGAGCCGCGGTCGCCATTTTGAAGCGGTGTTTGGGGGAGGCGGCGCGCTCGCTCCCGTGTGCCCAGCCCGGCCCCGTGCCCACCGCCCGCCCGCTCCCTGCGCCCCGGCCCTGCACCGCCGCAGCCATTGCCGACCTTGCCATGTCCGGAGGGGGCGTGATCCGCGGCCCGGCCGGCAACAACGACTGCCGCATCTACGTGGGGAACCTACCCCCCGACATCCGCACCAAGGACATCGAGGACGTCTTCTACAAGTACGGGGCCATCCGCGACATCGACCTCAAGAACCGCCGCGGGGGCCCGCCCTTCGCCTTCGTCGAGTTTGAGGACCCCAGGTGAGACCCCCACAGCCTTCCCCCCCCCTCCATGGGGCATGGCGGCCCGTGACCCACTGCGGCCTGCCCGTGTGCGTGTCCCCCGGCGCTGGGCCTGAGGCGGGGGCAGCCGCCTGCGCTGCCGCTCCCCGCCTTGCGGCACCGGCGGTAACGGGCCCGGCGCCGTTGCGGGTGTCGGGGGCCCGTGGAGGGGGGCGACGGGCGGGCGGGAAGCGGGAACAAAGGCGGGGGGGCGGCGCATGGGCAGGGCGGGGCGGGCGGCCGCGCTCACCGCCTCGTCCCGGCCCGCAGGGATGCGGAGGACGCCGTCTACGGGCGGGACGGCTACGATTACGATGGGTATCGCCTCCGCGTGGAGTTCCCTCGGAGCGGCCGGGGCACCGGCAGAGGTGGCGGCGGCGGCGGAGGGGGTGGAGCCCCCCGGGGCAGGTACGGCCCCCCGTCCCGGCGCTCGGAGTACAGAGTGATCGTCTCGGGTGAGTCTTTGCTCTCTTCCTCTTAACCCCAGTGCTCCCCCGGGGTCCTCCAGGCAGGCTCCCCAGCGAGAGGTGGTGCAGCTCCCAAGTTGCTTCGCCTCGCATAGCCTGGGAGGAACGCTGTGCCTGCGAGCAGCTTCCCGGGGCACCCTGCCTGCTTCCTCAGCAGCTTCTGTCGATTCCTTTGAGCTGATGGTGTAGCTATAGGAAGCTGGAGTACAACCCGGTTTTAAAGTCGCTCCTTGCTTTTTACATAGGGCTGCCTCCAAGTGGAAGTTGGCAGGATTTAAAGGATCACATGCGTGAAGCAGGTGATGTATGTTATGCTGATGTTTTCCGAGATGGCACTGGTGTCGTGGAGTTTGTACGGAAGGAAGATATGACCTACGCTGTGCGAAAACTGGATAACACTAAATTTAGATCTCATGAGGTAGGTTTCATACTTTCTTTGGCCAGAATTGGATACAAGGGGCTTAACAGTAGGATTTGAAGGTAAGGAACGTGTGGTGTTTGTTTATATACAAAGAGGCTGAGTAAGTCCACGGTCAGTTTGTCAGGAGATAGGCTTTAAAGCTTTGCTGTCTGTTTCCGTGCTGCTAGTAAATGGTATCTACAGTCTGTCAGCATGCCTAAAAAGATGGCCCTTAAGCCTAGACTTTTCAATCGAAAGTTCTGTCTATTCAATAGGGAGAAACTGCCTACATCCGTGTTAAAGTTGATGGCCCAAGAAGCCCAAGCTATGGAAGATCTCGGTCACGCAGCCGTAGTCGTAGCAGAAGCCGTAGTCGAAGCAACAGCAGAAGCCGCAGTTATTCCCCAAGAAGAAGCAGAGGATCTCCACGCTACTCTCCCCGCCACAGCAGATCCCGATCTCGTACATAAGCGATCACTAGCTCTGATCTTTTTGTAGAAGCCCATGTTGTACACAGTTTTCCTTTAGTACAGTCTTTCATTACCCTCTTTTTTTTTTTTTTAATTCCAACTGTTTTACTCGAATTGGCTAAAGTGTTGAATTGCATTCTTGTGTAAAATCCCTAGTGAGTATTTGCTCCTTCACATCGACATTCCCCTCATGTCTTTGGTAAATTGTATTTTAATTGATGTCAGTCAGGATTGTTTCGGTTTAGTTTCTAGTTCAAATACCAACATTCTTGGAGCTGTGGTATTGCTGTGTAAATGTCTCAGTGTTCAGCTATGGTTTATACGAGCTGGGGATGTTGGGATGTTTGTGGCTAACTTGTCTCTTCTGGGGGATCTTATATTTTATCTTGCCTTTTCGTGTGTCTTTCTGTAGACATATCTGAAGAGATGGATTAAGAATGCTTTGGATTAAAGGATTGTGGAGCACATGTCAATCATTTTAGGATTGTCAAAAGGAGGATTGAGGAGGATCAGATCAATAATGGAGGCAATGGTATGACTCCAAGTGCTATTGTCACAGATGAACTTGGCAGTATTGACCTTATACTGAGAGCCAGACTAATGGAGCGCGTGCACCTCTGTGTCACGTCAGGCATGGTCTAGTTGCCGCAGGCTACAATTGCTCTTTGCTTTAAAACACTTTTTTTGGGGGGGCAATTGTGGCTAAATACTTGCTTTTGTTTATTCTCTAGTCCATTACTCCATTCTATTTCTAGTTTTTTTTAAGGAATAAACTGGGTCGGGGGTGGGAGTTTCGGTTTACTTTGTCACGCAGCATTTGGTTACAAGTGTTAAATGTTCTGTAGTATTCGTGCACTTGTAGTAGATCAAAGGGTATCTTTAAATCGGAGTATAATATCAATACTGCTAAAATCTGCATGTCCTCTGTGTGACTGATACAGCGTTGCTATTGCATTTCTTAAATATCAGACTGAAAGCAACAATACAACCAACAACTTAGAAAAACCAAGTGGGGAATAACTTAAAAGTCTCAGCACTGCCCCCTCAGACTAATTGTCAATTGAGTCACCGATCCGTTTGCAAACTCCAGTTCCCAGCATTCCCTTCCAGTCGGGAATGCTGTTGTAGCTCAGGCCTGCAGCAGGTGGATAGTGTTGGCAGTTAAAGCTCTTCCAGTTTCGTAGCCCATTTTTTGCGACCACAAAGCCGTGCGAGCGATGAGTATGTTGGCATTTTCAGTTGACATATTGTAAATATAACAAATGTTTTCTCCCAGTAGTAATTAACGTTTCTAAGAAAGAATTATCTGAGCATCACCATTCACGAGTTTGTTTTGGGGAATTGATAGTTATTACTGTACATCTCTGTTAATTGATGGCAAACATAACTGATCATTCCCCAGAATCCTATTTTTTCATTACAGTATCTAACTTTTTGCCTCCTCTTTTTTGGTTTTGCTGGTTATAAAGGTTTGGATTGGAGAGGGCTCACTGGATCCCAATCCTTGGAGCTGGATCATTGGATTCAAATCATAATGTGGATAGGATAGGGAGGCTGAATTACAAGGATTCATGGAGCGGGATCAGATTACCAGGAACGTAGGAGTGGATTCCTGCCCCAACCAAACCGCACTCGTGTGGAGTCTTTTTGTTATTCAACTCAATTGGCTATTCCAAAGATACCTTTTTTTTTCCTATTTTTGACGATGGGAGCCCTTAAGATGCACGATGGAGTTTTTCCATGGTTTTTGGTAAAAGGAGCAAAGCGAGGACCTGGAGAGGTGCGTTGGAGCGATCTCCTTGGAAGGATTCAGCACGAGTAGATGGTAAACGCTTAAAGGGGAAAAAGGGGGGGGTTGTTTAAACCATAAAACCGAAGTGATTTCTCTAAATTTAACGACCAATTGGAGTTAAAGATTGAGCAGGTTTTCAATTGGCTTCTGCCTTTTTCTTTTCCTTTAACAAATAAAATTTTTACAGAAACACACACCCGGGGGTTGTGGTTTGTTGCCAAGCCGAGGGCTCCGCTCGCCACCGCGGCCCCGCTCGGCTGCACAAAAGCCTTTTGTGCTCCACAGAGATGTAGTGTTCACAGGAAGCGCTGGTGTTTGAGCTGCTCCCAAAGAAAGGGCTCCGTTCCCTGGGAAATGAGTGGAATTTATTACAGGAGAAAGGGGAAAGAAAAGACTTCTCGCTGCTTAAAGGAGGATGTGTTAATATTCATGTTGCTAGTGATACTCAAGGGAAAATGGGAGGTTCGGCAGGCTCTGTGCTGGCCCTGCAGTCCTCTTGAGGGCAAATGGGGTGTGCAGGCATTCCTGGTGTCCATGGGCTTGGTGGTGGCTGGAGGCAGCCAGTGAAGATGATTACAGAGGAGCTGATGTAATCTGGTCGCAATCACCCCCAACATCCAGCCTGGGAATGTGGCTCCTTTCATATGTGGTGGCTCTCATCGCTTAGCATAAAGTCCATGAAAATTCCTTTGGTTATTGAAGATTGTGTCAAATTTGCAGGGAATTTTCAGTGTGGAGCACCAGGGGTTGTGTTTCCGCACGGTGTAAGTGCGGTGTACAGGGCTGTCCTGGGGAGCACAGGCTGGGTGGTTGGGTCACTGTTTACGTGGGTGCCGGGTGTTTGTGTGGCTGGGGTTGGGTTTTGGTAGCTGGGGGCTGCAGGGATGGCTCCTGTGAGAAGCTGCTGGTAGCTTCCCCCATGTCTGATGGCACCAATGCCAGCCAGCTCCAAGATGGATCTCACAGTGATGAAGGCTGAGCCCTCAGTGATGGAGATAGCACCTCTGGAATTGTGTTTTAAGCAGATGGATGAAGTCCTACACAACAGCTGGAAAGCTCTGCAGACAGCAGGGTCAGCACAGTAGGAGGGAGAAGGTGCTCCAGGCACCAGAGCAGGGATTCTCTGCAGCTCCTGGAGGTGCAGCAGGGGAATTCCCAAAAGAAGCTGTGACCCTGCGGGAAGCCTGTGCAGAAGCAGGATCTGGGCAGGATCTGTGATCCCACGGAGAGAGGAACCCATGCTGGAGCAGGGATGAGTGTGAGGAGCCAAAGATGTGTCTGTGAGATGTACTCTCAAACAGTATGAATTGATGGCAAAGCCCTGTGCCTGAGGGCAAGGTAAGAGCCATGCTGCGCACAGAGCACACTTGGCTGCTGGAGCTGCTGTGGGACAATGCTGGGTGGGAAGAGCTGTTGGGATGAGTGGGGTTGGGAAGGTGAAGGTGGAGTGGCTCTTGCCGGAGAGGTTTGTTTGTCAGGGAGTGGGAAGCAGGGGAGTGGAGGGGGCAGTGTGTGCTCGATGGCACGTAGGTATGTGCTGTTGGGTTTTTCAGGCCAATTTCCCCTCCCAAACCCTTGTGTGGCTTGAGCTCAAGGAGGGTGAAATGGGAGCGGCTTTAAAGCAGAGGTTCTTGTGCTCAGGGAAACAAAACCTCTTCTTGCACAAAAGGAAAGCTGAAGAGTTTGGTTTGAATTGGAGTGGTGCTTGGAGAGGATCCCTCTGCCTGCCTAGGGGCTGAGAGGAAGGAGACCTTCATGGGGTACAAGGAGTGAAGGAGGCTGAGACCCTCTCGGATGGAGGGGCTCAAGTCCCCTCTTTGAAACACGAGGGTTTGGGTTCTGACCCAGGAGTCCAATGGCTCTGAGCATAAAGAGCTAATTAATGTGCTGAGGCACTCATTTAAGGGGTGGCTCAGCTGATTTCAAGACACAGCAGTACCTGTACAAGCACCAAAGTGGTTGCATCGTGGTGAAAAGCATCACCCCTTGGAAAGGCCCTTCCTCCCTGGCTGGAGCACAGGAGGGCAGCGGATGCTGTGAGGAGGAGGAGGAAGAGGAAGGAAACACCAGTGTTTCTCTATGTTGGGATTTGTGGACCACATCACCTTTGTGCAAAGCTTTTAACACCGAGTTCTTAAGAGACCTGCTGGGGGGTTTGTACTCCTGCAAAGGAGCCTGTCGGCCTTCCCTGCTGAGTGGGAATGCTGTGTTCTCACTTGGAAAAAGGAAGGGAATGGTGGAATGCTGGAGTTCCTTCTTTCTACCCTGAGGGCAGAGATGTTGGGCTGCTGCAGCTGATCCATGTCCCCGCTTCTAATGCAGCGGTGCTGGAGCAGCCCTACCATTCCTGCACAGAGGAATCTGCCTTTTCCGATGGTCCTGTGCTTCCGATAGTGCTGCTTTGTTGGTACAACTGAGGGCAATTGTCCTCCCTGGGGCTGCGTGGTCCCTCTGTCCTGCCCTTGCTCCACACAGCTGCCTGTTGGCAGCCCAGCACTGTTGGCGTTGTGCAGGCACTTTGGGAAGCGCAGCGGTGAGGGAGGCAATCTGTCCTCCTTAATCCCACTGATAGCAGACTGCTTCTTATACCTAACATGGAAATGGATGGAAAAGTTGTGATTTCTCCCAGAAACCACGGTTTGGGGGGGAGGGGGTGTTGTTGTTTCAATGATCAGAGACAACTGCTTTAGACCAGCAGAGTCATTCATTGATCTGCTCATATCGGTTGTGGCTTCAGGTTTCTTGCTCCTGGTAACAGCATCTTTTAGCTGTACAGCACAATTGGAGTAATTCCTGTGTTGGCTGAAACCAGCTCCAGTAAGGGTAAGTGCAGAATGAGCCTTGCTGCACCTGCAGCTGAATCTGTTCAATCAGGTGAATTTTTTAGGAGGAAACCCCCATCAAATCAAGATTCCAGGCAGTTCCCTGTGGAACCAATGTTCCCTAACATCCCTCTCCCGCATGCCTGCAGATGTGAGTCAGACTTGCAGGGCTTCATGCAAGCAGCCACGCTGTGTGCTCCTTGAAGGGCACAGAGCCTCGCCTGCCCCTGGGCCATAGGATCCTGGAATGGTTTGGGTTGAAGGGACCGCAAACCTCATCCAGCTCCAGCCCCTGCCACGGGCAGGGACCCCTTCCACTGGAGCAGCTTGCTCCAAGCCCCTGTGTCCAAC
>JBCJKH010054508.1:0-34451 GCA_039877255.1 Loriculus beryllinus
CCCCTTTCTTCTCTCTTTCAAATTCACTGTCAGCTACCTTTTCACTGAGCTCTGTCTCCACTAGATTTTCCCTTGGGAGCATCCTCTGTCTACCAGTGGTGTCTCGTGTAATGTTATGCTTTCTTGGAATGTTGCATGAGTACATAAACATTGCTTGCTAATTTCCTGTAAGCCAAATCAAGCTGGCAATTGCTGCTGCTTCTTCCAGTATGTTTCTTTTGTCCTAATTCCAGTTCACTTTTTATGGAAGCTGTTGAAGAAACTTATTTTTTTATTCTGTCACTCTTAAAACCAAATGTCCACTTAATATGAAAGTAATGGTGACTTCCAGAACATAAAAAAGCCAATTTCTGCAAATCAGAACATTAGTATAAAAAAAACAATAATTTAAACTGAAATCAGGAATATGAGGTTTAATTCCTTATCTGGGTATGATTGAAGGAGCTCAAATCTTTTCTTTTTTTTTTAATGGAACCAGCAACTTCTATTTAGATGTAAAATCTGAAGTTATGATAAATACTGGATAAATGCAAAAGAAAAGGATTTATTGGATGCATATAAATGTGCTCCTAATGCAACACATGGAGCCCTGTGAAGAACAGATACACCACCACCAACAGCCTGTTTTCTTTAAACTCATAAAGTGAAATTATGCTGAAAGGCTCCAATGTGAAATCTGGCCAAACTCCTTGATTATTTGGATGGAGACAGGAGGGTGGTAGCAATATGTTCTCATGTGGAATGGTGAAAGCAGGTCGGTCCCAGTGAGGGCTTTGCAGACCTCTGACTAAAGCTACCCAGAGTGAGTATCCTGCAAGATTTGAGTGCAGGGATTTATCGGCCTGGGGGATTTGATTCAGATCACAAAAACATCGGCAGCTGTTTCAGCCAACTTATACCAGGTACAGTTTTTTCCAGAGATTTAAATCATTACTAGTCCCCTGCATGTCAGTGATAGCCTTTTTTTGCTGATAATGAGTGTTACGAGGATTAAATATCACTTTCTAAGGAATTATTAGGTGAAATGAAAGAGATGCTTTTTTCAATCTCCGTAAAAGTTGGCTCCACCAGTCCTGGCCTGCAGAAGGACTCTCTAAAACAATCTCCTAGGTGTATGCCAGTTTTCACAGCCTTCCGTCCCACAGGGATGGGGAATTCAATAGTGCCCTACATTTTTAACGTGTTGCAGCTTTTTTTTTGGTTTTTACAAGAAATAAAGGGAAAGAATAAAAATGTTTAATTGCTCAGGATTAGCAGAACAGGCTGCCTGTGTCCTGACCAGGATAAAATCTGTTTAAAAGACTCTTTCTTATGGAGTAATTTCCCAGTTTCCTTCTCTAAATGTATTTGTTTAAAAGTATTTTCATTAGCAGTTGCCTTTCCAATATATTGCTAGTCCAAGGAATCTCCATGTAAAACTGGCATGTGAAGTTCAATGGTGAAAATGGACAGCTCACGTTACAAAAAAGCAGTTAAATAGTTACTGATTTGGATTCCTTAATTGCTGCCCTTTTTTTCCGATGCACTTAAGGAACCTATCTCCAGCAGACATGAAATCATATGATTTTTGTTGCGCTTCTGAAATGTTTTGTAATAAAGAGCATGTGACTTACCCAATTTAAAGCAAGTTCATGTCCAGTACACACATGCAGACCTCTTCCTCGGTTAACAAAATGAAGCCAAAGCAAATTGGCAGAGCCGGGAGAAGCAATGTGACTTTTTGTTCTTGCATCACCCTGAGAACATAACCTCAAGTTAATTTTTCTGAAGCGTTGTTGCTACTGTTTTCAGGCTTATCTTCCCTTGTGCCAGACAGAGGCAGATTAATGAAGTTCAGCTTGTTGCACTCGTCTAAATTTTTCTTCTATGGAAAACAAGGGCATAAACATGTGAGGCTGTGCACTTTGTATGCTTAAACCAAGAATATAACAGTGGGGTAACTGCCGAGAGTGGCGGTATTGAAAACCACAACCTGTTGATTTGCGATATCCCCAGCAGCTGGAATTCTCCATTGCCTGCAGCTGCATATGGAGGAGGAACAAAGGAAATCGAAAAGCTGTCACACTTCTTCAAAGGAGTAGAAAAGCATTTGTTACTACTATCCTAAGAGAGAAAAGCCATCTGCATGTAGCCAAGTTCTAGCACTTTTCCAGGGTGGTGCCCAGCTATTGTACTATTACCTGTCCTGTATTTAAACCATTCCGAGTTTAGTCCGAGTTCCTGTTTCATTAGCCTGTTTATCCATATGTTCACTCTTAGCTGTCTCTCTTTTCTCTTTTCTTTTCTTTTCCTTGGTTAAGCTGAAGTTGCCTTTACCCACAAGATTGAAATGAGTCATTTGATGTCCTGAGAAAACAAATATAATTTTCCTGTGGTGAGAAAGCAGCCATGCTTTCATCTCGGGTTCTTTTGGCTTTTTTTATTCCATCTAAAGGAGAGAAAAAAAAGGCATGCTTTGCTTAACCTTGTTTTCCTTGCCCATAGCTGTAGTAAAACTCAAGCCTGGTTTCTAATAAACACTTGCACTGCGTCTCATGACTGAACAAGTAAACTGCATGACGGCACCAGGGAGGAGTTCCCACATTATTTTGAATGCTGCTTCAGGAGCAAGGGCTGTCACATGCCAGCAAATGTGTCTGGCATCATGCAGTGGGGTGAGATGGCAGCACTGTGCTGAGTCAGGGATCGTGTGGGACAGTGGGCCCCTGGCTCTCCAGCTGCAGCACAGTGAGAAGCTGCAGCCTCTCCACCAGAGCTCGGCCGGAGATGGGCAATGCGCCACACTGCAGGGCCCCAGGGAGGCACAGATCACGTCGTTTTGACCTTGCAGATCATGGTTCAGGAGCCACTGACTTGCAGCACCATAGTCTGTGCTGAGAGAAACTGCATTTTGCTAAACAGGGAAAGGAGAAAGGTGGGGTTTTGAAGGAACAGCTTTGTGTTTGAAATCACGAGAAGCCTGACCTGGCGGATAAAAGCAAACTGATGAGCTGGTCTCATCAGTTCTAATCATTTGAAGTGTCCACGGGGCTGTACATATCACATGTTTCCTATTTAAGAATAAACACAAAAATAAATCAGAATTATTCTTTTCCCAGGGTGCTGGCACAGCCATTGGAGAGCTGCCTCCATATTTTATGGCGAGGGCGGCACGACTCTCTGGTGCTGAACCTGATGATGAAGAGTACCAGGAATTTGAGGAGATGCTGGAACATGCAGAGACTGCACAAGTAAGAACAGTGCAAAACAACAGACAGAATTAATAAAACATGGAACAACTAGATGGTGTAAATAACCATTCCAATGAAGTGAGAATGGGCCAATAATCAGTTGTTGTGAGTTCACAAGGGACTTCCCAGGGACGGAAAAAGATCCTCCACAGGGCAGAGATACCTCTGATGATGGGAAGACAAGAATGCAGCTTGTTGAAGCAGATACAGTAGTGCGGCCAAAGTATTTGCTACAAATGCTGCATTTAATTAGACTTCCAAGAACAAGCGCAGTAAAGGCAGGGAGGAAGCAGGCTAAGAGAACAGTGGTAGAGGATATGTTATTCCATAATCATAGTTGTTATAGCTGCATTTAAAGCCTCTCTGGGCCAGGAGATGACTTTGAGTTTCAGCTCATCCCCTTCGGATGACATTTGCCTGCTTTGCCACTAACATCCTCAGGGCTAGTGCATGACCCATTCATCAGCCTGAGGAAACATATTTTTCCTGATGTGAAAATGTAACCAAACTGCTCTCAATCCCTTTTTGTTTCTCTTGTCATTTATTTTCTTGATGGACTGAAAACCGCTTGTGTTACAACATAGTTTGCAACCGATGCATGTCTGTCAGGTATTATTATAGATAACTTTTCATTCAGGTCAGGAGTTCATATCCTGTTCACAGCAAGTTTTGAATTAGAAGGAATGTCACATTTTTTCCTCAAACTACTTGCCACTGAATTTCTCTTTGGTATTTTTCCTTGTCTCCCTGTTTTGTCTGCCACTGGGCTGAAATGGGTCATGAGACTGCTGTTAAAACAGCAGATGCTATTTACCATGCACTGCTGTCTTAAAACTGTTCTGCCAAAGTATTTTCTTCATACAGATACATACTTCTACTTTTTTTCCTCCTCTTCAAAGAATGGATGAAGCTTTTTCCATGAAAAAGAGTGGTATGTCTGGAAATACAGAGTGCAATCTAGTAATTCTAACAGTACACCCTGTGTTTCCTGAGAGCCTCCCCCTACTAGAAAGTTGCAAAGGTTTTCTTCTTTTATTATAAATTCTTCTATTTCTTTACAGATACAGTGTGTGTGGGGGGGAAATATGCTTTCTTTACTCTCTCATCAGCCTTTGCTTTGCAAAGTAATCCCTAACTGTATAAAAATCAAGTTGTGGTAAAAAAAAACCCTAACGAAACCAGTTGAATGCATGACTCGAGAGCTGAAATGCTATCTGTGTTTACTGAAACTCTCCCAGCAAATTATATGCGTGTACGGTTGTGGGAGCAGTCAGAGGTGGTTTCCAGAACGCACAGTAAGATTCTTGGGAAGAAAATCTTTGCTAGAGAGCATTTTGTCAGGACAGGCCAAAATACAGCGAGCTGCATTGAGTGCCCTTCATAAGCGACCGGTGGCGTGTAATTGAGAGAAACGATGGTGCTGTTTACCAGTACTTTTGATTTTATTCTCTTGGCAGTCGGGTTTGGGTTGAAGCGTGTTGTTCTGTGGATGGATGGCCAGGAAAAAAAAAATCATCTTTTCAAACTGCACTTGTGGTTTGGTTTCTATAAAACTCTTTTAACATGAGGCTTTGACAATCCGATTAAATTGTATTGTGCTCATAAAACTGACAGTTCGGGTTTTTCCATTTGCTAATATGACTTCCTTTTTGCTTCTGGCTTCAAGTGTGTTTTTGCTAGATGTCTGTGGGAGACAGGCCTGCCTTCTCCTATGACCTTTAGTAAATCCCAGTCTTCAGCGTAGCTTATCGCTTTGTTCTGGAATTGCTATTCATGAGCAGTTACGATGTCTATTCTTACACAGCTCAATAACAATTTTTATTACCTACACCAGCTTTTCCCACTCTCCCGAGTTGAAGCTTTATGCTTAAGAAAGCATGGGGGATGTGACAAGTGTCTTATGCCATGGAGGCTACTACAAATGTTTGACATCAAGTGACAGGAGCCTGCTTTCAGGATAGAGATCTTGCTTCATCCTGCCTTTTTGAAAGGCATGGAAATGAGTGTTAGATTTGGAAGAATAGCTTCCCCCTCTACTTCTGCTGAGCTGCTGTATGCCTACAAGGCAAAGCCAAATGGCTTGACGTTTCTGCCTGCGTGTGTTTTGTTTAGAAAGCTTGTAGCTGCTATTTCTCAAAAACAATGGTAATTTTGAGAAACAGATGAGACTCTTCTGTGGTGAGAATAGACCGGGAATATAGCATCCAGCCCGAAGGATCTGTTGAGGGGAATGTGCTTGCTGGCTTGGCACTTGAAAATACAACACAAAAAGGAACCTAAAAGGATTAAACAGGTTTAGTGCCCCATTCCAAGTTACAGAGAATAAACTGCTATTTACTTTAAAGAGTCTCTTGATGGATTTTCTGTCATAAATCTCAGATCTAAGTGACCTGTCTCTTTGAGCTAGGCTTTGAGAAAACTGATTAGTTTGCAGATGATGTGTAAGTCTGTCTTGTACTTTCCATTAGCATACTTCAGAAAAAGCCCCTCATTTTAAAGGAACAGTCACTTCTCCTTTCTATTTGTCCCTGGGTGAGCACACCAGCGAGTTAGTCCCAGTTACATAAAGGGAGCATCAGAGCTTCTCTTGCCTTGTGGCTGCTGTTGTTGGGATCAAGCAACTTTGCCCTCGAGAATGAGTGTGGTTTACAAGCAGGGCTCTTTTTTCTCAGAGCTCCACACAATGCAGAGCCCAGCATGCTACAGAGACAGATCAGCCCGGTCTGGTTTGTTAATACTTGAGGCAGTGTTTGAAAATTACAAATGTTTGAATTGGTATCTCCGTTGCTGTTAACTCTCTTTCAGTTGAATTCCAGAGCAAAGGAGTTTTTATCAGAGCTCCCCTTTTAGCCATGGGCAGTATCTCCAGTGCAGCCGTACAAACCAACCTCTCAATTTGGGGGAAGTGAATCTACTACTTAGTGCTGGGGCAGCACATTGGTAATAATACAGTGCAAGCATACTTTTGTACAGTTTCATGTCTACATGCACGTGTGCAGGGACTCTTTTTTGCCAGTTTAATAGTTGCTGATTGTTAAGTATTCTCATCTTTTTTCTGTCATGCTGAAACACTTAAAGCCAACAGAGGTTTCTGGTGAAAATGAAGCTTTTAATACCAGCTTCCCTCAAGGTACTTAGTGATAACATGTAATGTGTGGGCCCTTGCTTCATCATGGTACTTCTTGCTAAGAGGAGAAAGCTAATATCTTTGCTGTATATCTAATCCTTAATGACTGTAAGTGTTTGGATTCATTAAGTGGCATATTTTTAAGAACTAATGATTTACACATCAGGCTTTGCTTCTGTGCAGCACTGCTGCAGCCAAATTTCCATGTAAAAATATTTTCTAGTTGCCTATGATACTATCAGCCAGTGCTGTTTGTTTACTTTCCAAACTGTACTGATCTGAAAGAATCCAAACGTGGAAAAGGGTTAAATCCATAGAAATGCTGAGATGCAGCAGAACTCGTTTGTAAATGGTTGAGTGCCATCTGCACGCTGAGCGTCAGTTGTTGCTGGGACCTGTTTTTGACTCCACTGAACCTTTACTGGTTGTGGTTTGTCTGGCCATCACATGACTTCTCTGAAAATTCCCCCTCCCCTCCATTTCCAGTAAACTGTTTGAACAGGAGTGACTCAGACTGAAACCAGCTTCCCTGTAACCACAGGGCTTGTTAAAGAATTTGTCAACGTGGACTCAAGAGGGTTTGTATTAAACTAAGCTGCAACTGCTTCAGTTTGCATTGCATCAGGAGTTCCACCAAACAACTTCCTGCTCAGAGAGCCAGCTTCTTGTCTGCAAGGAGTTAAGCTGATGAACTTTGGTGATAGTGACAGTTAGACACATGTTAAACCCATCTGTCCCGCACTTCTGAAAGGTCCGGTGTCTTGAGCTGGATTGCTTTTCCACATCTTCGTGTGGGGGTTCTCTGCAGAAGCAGAACAAAGTACGTTACCACACCCAGCCATGGTTCCTTGGAGAACCCAGCACTGTGTTCTGACATGACACTGTGACTTAATCCAAATGGAATGATTAGGTTCGACTAAAGCTACTTAATTAGCAGTGTAAAAGAAGATGGCCAAATTAAAGATGGATCTCTCCCGTGATTAAATTAACAACTAGTACCTGATAAGTTCTAGCTTGAAAAGGATGCCCTGCTGCTGGCTTGTTTAATATTTTAAGGGTATTTGGTGTGAGAAAAAGAAGTTAAAGCAGACCACAGGCAGGTTTTTATAAAGCAGCTGTCAAAAATGGAAGTGGTAGTGTCACATACAGTAACTGGAAAACCTCGACTTCTTTTTTTCTGCTTTCCCAGAAATAACTTGTCTAAACCCAGCGTTAAATCCTGTTCATAATTTGTCTTGTTCAGTCTTCCAGTCACCCCTTTTCTTCATCAGCTCCCTCTCTTTATTAATGGTGCTGTACAAGAGATTGCTGGTGTTTGGGTCTAGGCTGCCTGATGGGTTGCCAGCAGGAGGCTTGTCTCCACGCACTGTGCTCCTGAAGCTTTGATGCCTGCATTTGTTAATCTGTGTAAGGGAGGTATCTTACCTCTTTTACCACGACCCATAATTAAATGGAAATTCATAACTAATCAGATCTCAAAGCTTTATTTTAGAAACTTCCCATGAATGCTAGAGAGTGAGATGGAAAACTGAGAGTGAACTAATAGTAAATGTGGTTGTTTCTTTCCACAGACAATATAATGACCAGTAAATATACTAAGGAACAGCTTAGTTTTAAATTGTTCTCCAAAATTAGCAAGTTGAAATAAGCTTTGGGATGAGTCAATAAAAGCTTTAAAGAAGGGAACATGTTATAGAGGATTTCCTGAGAAAAGAGGTAGCAAAGAGTTAATGTAGGCAGAGGGTAGACAATAGGGGCTATGAGTAACAAATGTGTAAGCCACCTCCTTGCTGTATTTCTTTGGACACTGGCAAGAGAACGGGGCAGTCTTGGGCCTGCATTGTTCTATTCATTTGCACACCTGCTTACAGATAAGGAAAAAACAGCAATGAGCATTACATTACCTTTGCTAATGATAATCTAGAGATGACTTTTAAACTTCTTTGGATGTTCTTTCTGTTCCCTAAAACTCCTCTGTCATTTTAACATTAAAGTGTGTAAAATCACTTTAGTAAGCACATAAATTGGAAATCATGGAGCCACTGAAGAAACCTGGATTACTTTGCAATATTTTCACTCAGCATGAGGATATTAGCTCAGAGGAATTTTGTCAGTAGCACATCTCTCGCTTTACGACAGAAATGATCCTTTCCAGAAGGAATGTCACCAAGCTGGCTGGGAATCTTGCACACTGCACTTGCACTGCAGTCGCAGAGAAGCAGTTAGTTGAACTCTGCCATTGGATTTGTATGCCCTGTCCTCTATGTGTCAGGAATGTGCAACGCAAGTTTCTGAGGGGGAAAATTTGGTCCTAAGTACTTGCTATTTCACTGCCCAGTATTCCAAGACCGATAAATGATCAAAAGTTTGGGTCAGATAAGCTGCTTCAAAAATATTTTTTTCAGGGAGAGCCTTCCGTGACCAATAGGCATCAATTATGGTGTCATAATCAAGAAAATGGCTTGGTTGTTTTTGCTCCTGCTCCAGACGCTGTTTAAATATCTGTGTTGTACAAGAGTCTGGTATGCAGACCACTTCTCTGAGCTGTCTGGGAACCTTTGCTACTTCCAACAAGCAAGAGGTATGCTTAGCATTGTACATCTGCTGGCTAGGCTGAGTAGGAAGACTTGTGTGTGTAAAAGGACTTGTCAGCTGTGTAAGAAGTAGCTCACTTACTTTGAAACTCATGTTTTCTGAGCATAGGTTTTCTTAACTTAGAACTAAGTTCTCTATGGAGGAGCAGTGTATATTTTTCAGTGCTGGTGACTTTGGCTCTTATTTGTCATATTTGCACTCACTGTGCTTCTGTAGTGGTATTTTAGGCAGCCAGCATGTTGGTGGAGGCAATGCTAACATATGTTTTCAGCTGCAGAAGCAAAAGCTGCAGGGGTCAGTGGCTGATGTGTGGGACCCAGAGTGACAGCACGTTCATTTACTTCATTCCTCTTTCAGTAGGTGCCTGCTAGTATCTCATTATGGAATCACTGAAAAATTCATCTTGAAAGGGACCTGAAGCAGTTTCTAGTCCAACTTTTTGCACAGATTTCAGATCAGCTCAGGTTCCTCAGGGCATTGTCAAGTCTCACCTTGAGGCCCTCCAAGACTGGAGACTGCACAGCCTCTCTGGGTAATCTCTTTTTAATGCTGGACTGTCCTAACAGCTTTGCTGCTTACCTGGCATGCAGACTGACAACTGTCTTCCACAGTATTGACTGCAGTATCTGCTAGCTGCCAGATCTCCTACAAGATGGGAATAGGAAGTAGTTCTTTAGCAAGCAAAGAAATTTTAATTTTCTTTTGTGCACTGTAAAATTGCAAAGTGTCCGAGGGGAATGTTGCTTCTTGCTACTGCACAGACCTGAACTGAGGAGTAGAGGTGGCAGGGAGTGTGATTAAAAGGGCTACCACTCTATAGGGCACATCTAATAAGACTGAAAGGACATGCTCCTTCCTCTTCCTTCAGACTGTTTCCTTTAATTGTGTCTTATTCATTACAAAATTTCTTTATTCTAGTGTGAATCAAAAGGACTTTTTATGTAGAAGTCTGAGAGCTTCAGTTCTAGCTGTGTTGAGAGTACCTACTGACTTGCTAAACTCTATAATGTTTTCATTTTGATATATTCCTTCCAAACTTCAGCACGGTATTGGGTTTAGTCTGCTTAATCCAGAGGTGGTTGATTTCCTTCCCACTCATGTTAATGGGATGTCTTATTTACCACATCATGGATCCATTAACTCATGCTTAAAAGTTTCACACTCTTGCTTCAAGACAGGTTTAAATTAAATGATCAGGGAAAGCAAAGCTTTTATACAGAATGAGCACTTCACTCTATTATGCTCTGCTCCCATGTGAATTGCAAAGGATTCAGCTCTGAACACCGATCTATCTCTGGCTTCTTATGTCTCTTTCTTCTTTTAGCATTTTTAAAATCTGATTATGGAGACAATAAATTTAACTGCCTTTTCTATGGAAAAACTTCAATTTCTTTTTATACAAGATCTAATCATAGTTACTCATATGTCTGAGTTTACAAAGTCCCAAAGATGAGCATCTTTCTGATTATCTTTGTGGATTGCATCTTCACCCCTTAGCATGCAACCGACCTCAAGAATTCGAACACAAACAGCTGTGGAAATAAATCTGTGCATTTCCCTCAACAATCTGTGTACAGCATTTTTGCCCTAGGAAAGGCTGGTAGAATTGACCTGTACATTTGATTTCTTGATGATTTGGCATTTGTATATAGTATCTACTGTATAGGCATCCTTGCCTATGAATATTCTGCATGGTGATTTGAAATCTTACAAGCTTTATGTCCTCAGATCTCTGACATAGTCTGTTTAGTGAGGTTTTGTAGGTACTGCTCTCTTTTTGGTAAAGCCTGTGAAGTCAAAGGCCCTATTTTGTTGCTGTTCAGTTGTCTTAATATTGTACTTTCTAAACCTGTGTTTTTGTTTTCCACCTGGAAGTATTTTTCTATTGTAACCTTCCTGTATCACTACCCAATTCCTTTTCCAGATTTTAATGTCTCAGAAAACCCAGACTTCTTGTGAAGTTTATTTCCTTTCCAAGCTCAGAATTCTAGCCAGTCCTGTTAATCAGGAATGTCTGTCCTTTGGCTGTCGTGTATGAATACCTTTCTTTTATCAAACTTCAGTGCTTGCTTAGATCTGCCACCTTCCCTTCACTGTTTTCTGTAATCCTTGAAAACCCTTTTTTACCTGTCTCTTGACAGCCCTGTTTCCAGGACAGGGCTTTTTTTTTTTCCCAGAGTTTGGAGTGACAAGTGACCTTAGCTCTCACCCCCTCTTCTCTCCAGGCATTGAGATGGAAATAGCGCCTTTTAGTTGCCCCATATTTACAGTAAGCAGGAAGTATTTTTGAGAAAGCTAGAACAGAAATCCGTAGATTCCATAGATGTTGAGAGTCATTGCAGCTGGAGTGGAAGATCAGTACTGCCATGAACCACGATCAAAATATTCCTGCTACCTTTGATGTTTTGCAGGAGAAGTATGAAATGGTTTCCTTGGTCACTGAGTAATGAACTGTTTGCAGTGATGGGCAATGACTATCAACTGTATCTTGATCTCTGTTCTCCTCATCTTAACTCCAGGGTACTGTGTTGATCATTAATACTGTTGGTGATCTACTGCTTTCTTAGCATGGATATATATTGTAACCTCTCAGCCTTTAGGTAGCTATCAAACTTCTTTAAAACTGTTCTTCTGCAGTTAATGTGTTATTTCAATGAGTTAATAATTCTTCCCAGTCTTCTGAAACTGTAGAATTCATTGCCTAACCACAAATGGTCATTCTCCCATAAGTTGTGTTTGATTCCATTGTGTTGTAATAGAAAGCCAAAGAAACAAAATATTGCGCAGCTCATTTTTAACATAACTCAGATTTTTACATAAAAAGGAGCACTGTCTTTGTAGGCAGCTTTTTAAATGTTAAGGACTTTATAGTTTTAATAATCGGAGATGATAGCTTCATACATCATCTTCAGTCTTTGGGGAGAAAAGGTTCTTTATTATTTGCATAATTAAACATTGTTTCTAGTAAGAAAATATAGCATAAATTATACTCAGTTAGTGAAGGATTGTCTACTTCTTCCTCACATGTAAGTTACACATTTGCAACAGGGGAGTCTGCTGGCATTAAGAGTTTGCTGGCGTTAGGGTAAGCACCTAGTGCTACAGCAACTTTAGTGTTCTCCTTGTTTGTAGAAAACCATCAAGGTGCAACACATTGACTCCAGGTTTCTGTTTATGTCTTTGTATTTATAATGTTCATTCATGATCCTGTTTTTTGTTAGAGTAACAAATCCTTTATAACCCCTTCCAAGCTTTCCAGAAATTTATTTTGAGCTTAAAGCTACCATCTGGTAGGTAATCAATATCCTGCTTGAGCATTAATACTTGTATCCTACAATACAGCACTCTGTTCTTACTAGTAGAAAATGCACATGCCATGAACCTGTGATTTAGTCTCTTATGTTCCTTCCCTCCTTTGGTGGCCATCCTCTTTGTGCTGTATCCATCACTATACCAATAATACCAGTATTTGTGAAGTAGTTGATGTATTAACAGCAGAAAAAAACTGTCATAGGAAAAGGTTTTCTGGGCCTCAAATCATTTCAGCTCTGAATCAGGCTTTTCAGAACTTGACAACTATCATCACTGCTGCATACAAGGAAGAGTTGGTTTGTGCGAGGGAGTCATAGCTTTCTCAATGCTCCTAAAAACCAATTGCAACTTAATGTTAGAAAATAAGCTGCTGTATTGTAGGCTCATCTGTGCAGTCTTTTGAGAAAGTATCTTCTGTTGAAGTCCAGTCCAGTGCCAGTTATTCAGAGCTCTTTGGTAATCTTGCTATGTATCCATCAACAGTCTCTGTTCTTGGAGATTAAGAAAGAAGAGACTTCACAATTTCAGTGTGAATACTAAACCGTGACCATTCAGTGTTACAGAGGGAAAAGGTAAAAATTGATTTTGTAATTATATTTTTTTCCTTTAGCTTGTTAGCTAAATCTAGTGAGATGTTCTTTGCTCAAATACAGAGTTTGTGCAGCTTACTTCATAATGAAGAGACAAAGAAGAAATAGAGATTAAATTATAAATGGAAGCAAAATAGAACAGAAAGATGGGACAAAGCCTTGTAGTTAAGACAGAATTGTCCCTTCACTCTTTCAAGAAGGAGAGGGGTTTTTTTATAGGGATAAGTGGTCCATGTTAAGTTATCCTCGATGCTGTACTATAATACAGGAGGAATATTGAGGTAAATCTCAATAATTAAATAAAACATTTAATTTCTCTTTACTGTCCCTTTAGGTGTGGAGTTTTGAGAGGGATTTTTGCTTTTGCAACATGCAGTAATGCTGGTATCAACAAAATGTGCCATTTTCCTGAAGGCAGATAGGAAGCAAACTTCCTTGAGCCACCAGCTGCGACTTGTGAATCAGTATTTCAGCTCTGACCTTTTTATGCCTCTTATTTCCATTCCAGTTCTTAAGATCTGATGATTAACCCAATGAAGTAATGTTTAATCATTTAACCTTCCTTTGCCTGTATTGTAGCAGTCACAGGAAATCTATTTCCAAACCAAAGAAACAAATCATCTTTGAACGGGACACAGTGAGCTAAAGTGTCCTGAAATGTTATAGCGCATGAATCACATTAGCTGAGAGTCGAGTCCAGTCTAGATACTTTAATTTTGGGGGAAAATGTTTTGTCTGTAAGTAGCTGAACTTTTCTTTACTTTTTCAAATTTTTTTCTTTTAAAGCAGTAAGTTATGGAAGTTATTTTGCTTTTATTTCAGATGCTTAAAAAAAGAAATAGAGGAGATTATTCCCTGTGTAGGCTTTATAACAGAAAAATTATATTGTGAAATAGGCAAAAGTTGTGAAACTGATGGTTGTATTCTCCGAGACATGAAACTTTTAAGGCTTTTTTTTTATTATTATTATTGCAGATGTTACAAAGACTTAAATGAAATTTAAGGAAGCAACCAAGCAAGTATTTCTGAACTGTTCTTATTAAAGTGAATGCCAAGAGTGCAAATACATAGTTTTGATGTGACCATGATATGTATATTATTCTGCAAATTATTCTTTGCTATGATAACATTCGATCATAGAAAATAGGGGCGAAAAATCCTTCATTTCTCTTGGCTGATTTAGAAAGTTTAAAAAGACAAATCAGAAGTTCTTGTCTGGCATGTTTAGAGCTGTAGCTGTGCTTTCTACAAGCAGTTGGTAATAGAGAATGAATTAAAAAAAACCAGCTTGAAGAAAAAACTGAGAAATAACTTTAAAAAAGAAAGTTATGAATTAATAAGGTGAGAAAAATTGCCCCAATGCTGGTTGGGGTGGTGTTTTTGAGAGGCAAAATCGTAATTCTTTTGCAACACTTTTATCATTGCTTTTATAACAAAAAAAAGGTGTTTTTAGCTGGAGGGGGGAAAATTAGTTTTAAGGCACCTTTAATTTTGCAGCAGCCAGAAATGGGGATAAGGGAGGCTTTTTGCTTTTAAGAAATTTGATGAAAAGTGATGCACTGTGCTTACACTAGGTTAAAACAGTTAATCTAGTTGTAATTATATATTTTATTAAACCAGCTGTGCTGCAAGCATTAGTTTATAGATCACTTGCTAGAGAGCTTGTTTCCAATTGCAGCTTGTGAAAATTAACACAACAGTATATTAGCAATGCAGTCTAAGATGATGGATAGATATGTTAACATTAGAATAGAAACAACTCCATTGAAATACACCCTGTACATGTTTGGATAATTGCACTGTAATATTTTATTTTAAAGCTACTTTACAATGAGATTTATGGAGCTGTGAAAAAAATTTTGTTGGCATATAAAAGTGAAAAGATTGTTCTAACCCCATGAGCATTATGAAATGGTGAACAAAATAGGAACTGAAAATATCATGGTTACATTGAGCTTTGTGTTAGTGTGGGGGGGGGGATATCTTATGAAATTCCTATGTAAGGCACTGCTTTTTCAGTTCACTTTTTCAAAGAGCAAAATCTGATGTAGAAAGAACAGTGTTGCTGCTGGGCTTTAGCACAATTTTTAGTTTTAAATTAATTTGTAGGTAAATTCTACAGCAACATTTCTACTTTTCTATTGGGTTAAGGAATTAGAATACCTGTCATCTCCTTAGTGTGCTGCATTTGATTTCCTTTGCGGATAGCTGTGTGATCACACTCTGCAGAAGAGTCTTGCATCTTTTTCAGTTCTTGTCCTAAATCCTCACTTGGATGAACTCTGTATATTAGTGCTGACCTGTATTAGTGATCATATATTACCATGTGTCAGTTTTATTTAATATTTTGAAAATAATGATGAGAGAATATTAGTTTGAGAAGGAACTGCCCTCGATGTTGCAAGATTTTTGGACTTGGTTCACTGGGAAATCACCATGTTTTGTTATTTACTAGAATTTGTGTCAAAATGCACTCTATTATTGAAAAAACATGAAAACTTTTACTTCATTTGTCACGTAGACCTGTTCTAGACCCATTTTTACTAACCTAAATTCAAGTGTTTGGTATCAGCCTCACTAGGAGTAGGTTTTAACCACTCCTTCGTACTGTGTGTATCCAAGAAGCTGCACAGAAAAATAGCAGGAATAAGTTTTCAAAAAAAAGACTGAATATTTCAACTATTTCATTTTGCAGTAAGACATTCACAATGCCAGGACGTTACTCCTGGTGAAAATCAGCAAATTCACCCCTTACCAGAGTATTCTAAAGGGGTTTTATATTCTCTTATGGTTAAAAATGTCAGACTGTAAGGTGTAGGAAATCTCATTTACTTGGCATTTTTCTTTAAGTTGAAGTATTTGTTTTGTGGGGTTTTTTTCAAGCATCAAGAATAATAATAAATAAAATTATTATTTCAATTTCAGTAAGTTTTTTTTTCTTTAAGTTGAGAATTAAACTCTGTTTAAAGCACTGTAATAGGGAGCACTTACTGCTTGGAAAAGGCAGTAAAAAGAGTAAATATCCTTCACAGATTTCTGTTTGGTTGATTGGTTTCTATCTGGCGTAGAAAATTGTCAGGTCTATAGTTCAGAATTTAAATATGCATGATGTTGTCAAACAATTGTCATTACTTGCACTGATGTGTAGTATTGAATGTTTTAATAGAATTGTAACAGTTAAAATGGCCTAAATTAAGATTTTATGAATTTTCTTGGAGTTTTAATCAATAATTAATGATGTTCAAAATTCTACACTGTTGAAGTGTGGAACTTACAGTATCATCAATTACTGTTTAAAGATATTTCCTTGTGAAATTTTATAGCTTTCTACAAAATGTGGATCAGTGACTATTGCTCCTGGAAAAGAGGCTTCTTATTGCTTATTTGTAGGTTTTGAAAGATTAAGAATTCTTTTCTTAAAGTTTGCTATTACCAGAGATACTGAGCTTTCTATAACTACTCTTGTCAAGCCTGGATAGATAAGCCTGATCCTGTTTTCAATTTTATGGACAGTTTTGCTTCAAAAGGATTTTATTCTTGTATAAATTCACTCAAGCTGCTTGTGAGAATTTTTAGGTTTGCTTTTTAAAATGTTTACTGTGTATTGGGTGAACTTTGAGGCTAAAGTTTGTCATGGGAACGTTTGAAAGTGAGGATCACAAAATAAAAGCAAGCAGCATGTTCTTAGCATGGCTTTGTAAAGAGTAGCTCTAATGTTATAACCTCTGTCACCTTTGTTGCTTTTAAAGGATTTTAGATTCAACTCTCTGGATTTAATGATTTCTACACTTCTATTTTAGAGGGTACCTGAAATTAGCTACTGTGACTGAGATCCTGTGTTTCAGAGAAAAGATGGAAGGATATAATGGAATTATTATATTCTTTCTGTTTTGAGAAAATCCCTTTTAAACATTGTAAAAGGTATTGAAGGAATTCATTCACTTTGCTTGTTTAAGGAATAAGGTATAAGCAGCCTAGCATTTCAAAGATACAGGGAAATAAATGCTAGAAACCCCATTTCCATAGTAGTGTGCCACTTTCAGAGTTTTGGAAAACAGAACTCAATATGTGTGGATGCTCAGGTTTTCACAGTGAGCAGTGTGAATTTCCCTCTCTTCCCTCTAAGCTAAGAGTTTCAAATTGGCCTTTTGTGTTTTAAAAACTTCTCCCAATTGCTAGTTAACTAATCCCAAATCATGGAGTATTGATACTGAAAACACAGAGACTTTGAGGTATGTTCATTTTGAAGTTTGCCTCATTAATACCTTATTTTCTTGTTTGCAGGATTTTGCTTCCCGGGCTAAACTGGCTGTCCAGAACCTGGTGCAGAAGGTTGGGTTCTTTGGCATTTTGGCCTGTGCTTCGGTAAGTTCATTTCAGTAACAGAGGGGTTATAATCAGAAATTGCAGATCAAAATGAATGTTGTGAACTGTGACTTGATTTTATTCAAGTCCATATGGATTCTCATGCCTTGTTTGCTATTTCTGTGTTCTCTGTGGTGCTTAGAGAACTGGGATGGTTGTGGTACTGGCAAGTACAATAGCATGGAGAAACTCCAGTCCCAGATTAGTACCAAACACAGTGAATTCTGCATAAAAGCAGAGCAAACAGTTGTTATCCCTTCCTTCAGCTTCACTGTTGGGCCTCTTGACACTAGTTCTCCTTGGAAGATAATGGGTTTGGAATAGCTTTATTTCCTTCTTAATCCATCACAAAAGAATGGTGCAGCCAGGGTTCCCTTTTTTTTTTTCAAAAGACAAGACAATTCATTCTATACATCAATATGGTGTGGTGAAACCTGATAAAAACAGGTCAGTTCACCAAAGATGCAATGGCTTGTCATGGTAAGGAAGACTTATAAGAAGACATTCTTAAAACTGGAGACGTTCCTATGTTTCTGTTTCAGATCAGGGATGCTCCTGTCATTGGATGTTGAGGCCACATGCTCTCTGAGAGGGGCACATGCTTCTCATTGTGTTAGTGGGTATTTGGCACATCAAGTCGTATATCCACCGACAGTTATCCTGTTGGGACTTTTCTAGCCCAGATTATTAGCTGGCAAGATACAGCAAGAGCTGTATTGTTACCTGTAAATTCTCTGGAACATTGCTATAATTTCTTTATGTACTGTGGTGTTCATGTACTGTAGCTTATGGTGCTTGACACCTTCAAATTCAAAGATATGCAGCTTGATGAGTGGAAAACTACCTGTATAAATCCTGATTAGGGTATCCATCCCCAGTAATTCCTTTTGAGTCTGGTCAGGAGAAATCTTTGGGTCATTAGGAACTAGAAAGCAGAACGAGGAAGCAAATTTCAAAGTTGCATGAACTATGAACCACTTGTAGGTTTTTTGTCCTCTTTAAGTCAGGTCATACAAGCATCTCCACTGATGGTATTTGAGTGTTTTGGGTAGGATAATATTGTTCTTGAGAGGTAGAAAGGTACTGAACCAGTTGAGTCTTAAATCTCAATCTGGAAGCTTAGTGAAAACTGGCAGGAATATGTTCCTTATGCTCCTGTCTCACAAAATGTGGGATGTGATGCACAGAAATGTGCCTGTGGTGATGGGGGATGTGTAGGTCCCCTATGATCCCATTCTTCTGGAATAACCACAGCCATTAGCCAGCTGCTCAGCTGATGAGGTATTAATCCCACACTTGTCTAGCACCTCTTAAATTGTAATTTCCTAAACTGTAGAAGTGACACTGCTAACTCTTTGCTCAAATGTAAGTAACCTGTGTTAGCTGGAAAGAATTAATCTCATTAAGGTTGCTGAAACAGAACTTCTGTCTACTCATTTTTTGAACTGCCTTAGAGTGGAAACGTAGGTTACAACCTGTTCTTTAAATCTTTCCAGTCAGTAAGCTCTTAAACTTCTCCTTTGCTGCCTCTGACTCGTTGTTCTCTAGTCACCGTCTTGTGAGACATCACTGCATAGGCTATTCTGTCTGCCTTGTGTAATCAGAACAGCTTGTAGATGGCAGGGAGGAGTTTCTGCAGTGGTTGAACAAGGAAAAGTGTGGATAAATGGAGAACGTGAGGAAGGAGTTGGTAAACATGTGAGGTGATGTGTAAACTCTTCGTAGTTCCTGCTTAGTAATACTTAAACATTTGCTTAACTTCTTACCTACTCACTGTGCTGTTCCACGCACTCTAAGCTCCCTTCGGCTTACGTGGGCTGTCCTGGCTTGGGAGCGGGATGAGGAATCACGACTCCACCTCAGTACACTTGAGGGTTTGTAAATGTGTTTACAGAAGAGCTGCAGAGTAGCAGTAAAAAGGGTGAGGTTGAACATGGCAGAGGCATTGATAAAGCAAAGGGATTCACAGCTACGGGTTTCTGTTGCATCTGTAGGTGAGGCAGACAGTCCCCACATGTGCTCCTTGCGTTCATGCATCCCCCCCGTGAGCTTCAGGGCTTTGTTTCAGGGCTTCTCTTGCTCGTTGCTGCTTCTCCATATGCCAGAGGGTGTCTCATTTATTTTTGCCCCTTATAATTGCAGTTGGGTGTATTTTTTGTGATTAGAGAGCTTGCTTCTAAAGTGGTAATGACTTGTTGTTGTCTGTCAAGCAGTGGTTTCTAAATGTTACATAAAAACACAATCAGATTGAATTTAAGGCATTGCAAGTATATCCAGTGAAGTCAACTGGATTTAGTACTGTTTAGTGGCAATCAGAAAGCTGTATTATTGGCTGGAGCTTATTTTCTATGTGAAGGCAGCTCTGGGGAAGGAATAAAGCCAGAATTAACCCTGGCAAATGCTTGCTGTGACTTGTGAGAATTTGCCCTCCTGTCTTTGTGGGCTTTTATGGCAACTCTTAGTACTGCATGTACTCCTTTGTTTTCCGAAAACAAAGAGAAAACCTCGCTGGCCAGCTAATGCACCCCAACGAGGGCTTGAGTAACTTTTTACTGTGATATGTTTAGTGTATTGATGATATCCACAGTTACCCCTGCCTAGAGCATGTTGCTTCCTTTATGGTGATAGCAATACAGAAATTGAAATGGACTGTGAACCTGCAAAAACCCCCTTGAACCATCCAACCAACAACATGCTTGAGACCTGGAGCAGACTTGGCTCAGAAGAGCAGAATTATCTGGCCGTGGTATAAGTAAATTATTTACTAGCCTCCTATGCCTAAGACAGCTGTCACAGGGAAAAGAATCATGTTGGTTGAAGTGGAGCATGTTTAGAGACCATTTCGGGGCATGGTTAGAGACTGTTTCAGATTTCTTCCTATGCAGGTGGTGATGTGGGTGCTCATAAATTTGAACTGCTAGTCTGTAACAGCTACGTATAACCTTCATAAGCTTTCTCAGAGATTTCAGATTTCCATTCAGTCAAAGTTAATGTGTTTTATGGTCTTTAACAACCTCCACTCTTCTTTGTTTGTGTACCAAACCAGCACAAATACTGCAGAAATTAGCCCAGTAGTACACTGCTACTGTGAATTACACATACTCCAGGAGTTCACTCAGACAGACTGCCCTTGAACTGCATGCTAAGTGTAAAAGGTTGGAATCTGGATGCTTTCTTGGTTTAATTTCAGGAATATTTTACAGATAGTATCACCATACCACGCATCAAGCCAACAGTTTTAAGAATAAAACATATTTTAAAATTAAATGAAGTGCATATGCTTAATAAAATCTAATCAATGCTTTTAAACTGGATACATATGACAGCAAATGCCACATTTTAATGCACTTTCTCAGACAGAAGTCACTGGGGATCACTTTAAACACTGGCCTCCAAGAGTGATGTGCTTGTCAGTGAGAAAATTTGATAAATCACTCAGAGTGGCTTTATTGTGGTTTCTGTGCATTTCACATGGAAAACTTTTTGTTAGCTTTTTTAAAATCCGGGGGTAAGGAGGGACCATGAGAATGGAATTGTCTGGGATATTGTCTAGCTGAATCCCAGAGACTTAAGTTATGTGGTGCGACATTAACATTTTTGTAAGTATTAAGACACAAGAGTTTTGGATCAAGTTGGATGAGGGGAAAATGTTCATTTTTCGAAGTTTCAAAGTCTGTTCCTGTTCATCTAAATGCGTGCTGCAATTCACAAACTTCTCTCCCTTGCACCTCACAGATTCCAAACCCTCTGTTTGACCTGGCTGGGATAACATGTGGACACTTTCTGGTTCCCTTCTGGACCTTCTTTGGTGCAACCTTGATTGGGAAAGCAGTAATTAAAATGCACATCCAGGCAAGTACTACACCTCCCTCAGGGCTCTGGGGTGAGGACTTGTTTCTTTTCTGACTGTTACACCGTGTTGGTAATGAATTCTGGAGTCTCCCTTCCTGACCTGAAGTAATGGAAATTAATTTGGTGCAAAGGATTTACAATAAAGGATCTGCTTGGCTTCTTATGCTCAAAACTGAATAATTTATAGCTACAGACTAATGAGCTCGCTGCCTACACCGCTCAGGAAATTGGTGGTTAGCCAAGTTATTTACCTATGTTTTTTACCAGACTGAAAGGACTTCATACTCATAATGAACTTGCCTTTTTGGTAACATGTACTCATTTCAAAGAGCACTGCAGCTACCCGTCATCGGTTAAGCGGCACTTTTAAGTCCTTCCTTCTATTTCAGTTGAGTGTGTATGGAAACCCCATTTCTTTCAGGCCCTGCAGAAAGCAGTCTGAGTCTCTGGGCATATCATCCAGAGCTTTCAAGCATGGTTAGCGATAGTTGGTGTCCTCAGACCATATATTGAAAGACCCTGATTTCAGAGCGTGTCCAGTTTTTCTTGCTAACTTGGAGCCTTATTGGATGTTCTGAATTTAGCAGCCAGAATCTCCGTTTGCTTTCAAAAATGTTGAGTCTCTCTTAAAATATGTCACCATTTTGTGCAGTGAAGGATGAAGTGTTGATTCCCTGGTGATTCCTTACTGCTGGAGGTGTGGTTAGCGCTATATCATGGACTACAGTGCTCCATTTGTAATGATTACAACCAGTGTTTTCAGCTGGGACTTGATCTGGGTGTTTTTAAGCATCTCCTTAGGACTGGTGCAGTGTCTGTAGCTGTGTTGCTTGGAAATCTGTGCTGTTGCTATATTAAAAGTAGCAGAAGCTATTAGTATTATAAAATTACTCATCTCGTACCCTCCTCAAGCTGCTTAAAAATCTTCCTTTTGCCCTGAACATATTTCAATTTTCAACCCTCTTTTTTTTCTTCCTATTTTTTTTTTGTAAATGGTTCTTTTGCTTTGTCCAGTCCTTAGAGAGGAAACAACAAACAGATCTGAAAATTCCTTCATTTACTATTAGCACAGCTTTCCCCTCACACTTGCTTTGTATTATCTGAATTTTTCTGCTTTTAAATCTATGTACTGTTAGAATTGGTTCTAGCAGCATAGAAAAGTGAAACAGTATTTGTGTAATGTTCCTTTTATGTTGCCTTGTTTAGCTAGCAGAATGTTGGCTATGTAATTTATAGTAATCCCCACTCAGATCAAATGCAAGTGAAAAAACATTTCCCAGTGTCTTGTACAGTTGGTAAATCATCTTATTTTGTAATACATTTAGCTATTAGGAGCCTCTTTTCTGTGATGCTTAATTTCAAGCATACTCTTGTGCAATAGCCTCGATTTTGTAGTGATCTTGCTGCAATTTGGAATTTAGGAAATGTAAGAGTCATGGAAAAGGCTTCTAATGAATCTCTCTAGACAGGAAGTGAGTGACTCGGGTGCATTGGCCATCCTGGAGCTGCTTTTAACTGGCCTTTTTCTCCACAAAATCATTTTGTGTAGTCCCAGTCACATCCCTTATTTCCAGACTGGTGAATGCAGTTCTCGTTAGATCATGTTTAAGTGGGTTTAAGGAGACTGTGGGAACCGTTTGTGTGTACATACTCATCTGCACACAGTCTTGCTCACTCTTTGCAAAAGAACAAGCTATCAAGTATGACAAAAGTGGGATTTGTAGAGGCTGTTTTAACAAAATTTGAACTTAGAAGAGAAGGAAGTGGTAAAATTACGGACATTGGGATTTTCTGCAAAATAAGCTGTGTCACAGAAGTTTTATTGGAATTGCTCTGTTCCAATTGGGCTGATGCATTAGAGACTGACATTCTAAGGAGTTTTGGACACGCAGGTACCCTGTGGCTCTTAATTTGGTCTTCACTAAGTAGTTTTTGGTTTTGTCTCTTGTCTGAAGCACACAAACCAGGGGACTAAAAGATCTATTATTTTTCCCTTCTGTGATCTTTAAGTACATGTGTTTGTGGAAGGGGATGTGAATTTTTCTGCACAGTGATGACTGTTTTTCCATTAAAACATTGTTGACGGAGTAAAGTGACCTTGAGCTTCTGGGAATTGAAGTTTGGGGAGGATGCGAATGGTTAGTAACACAGGCTTACACAAACACTGCAAGAAATGAAGTCTAGGAGGGAATAGAATAATAAAGAGCTTTTTGCTCTCCTGCCTCTGTTTGAAGAGAGTATTGAAAACTAAAGAGCTTAAAAAGGGGAGGGAAAACTGTGTGTGAGTGCTGGAGGAGCTGTCTGGCTGGAAAGGAACCTAAATTGTCATACCCCATTGTCTCTGCTTCCCTTTTGATCAAATGTTTCTCTTAACTGATGTTTTCCTTCCTACAGAAACTTTTCGTTATCATAACATTCAGCAAACATATAGTGGAGCAGATGGTGTCCCTAATCGGGTGAGTAATTCTTTAACATTCATTAAGTGGAAAAATACTGGAGATGTGCTGAAAATTGTGCTTTGCTTCGAAGTGCAAGCATTGGCCAACACATTATTTTTTAGGTCTTCCTTGCAACTTCATTCCTCACATCAAAGGCTTCAAGTGCTTCAAGAAACATAATAGCACTGAAGGTCAGATGGCCTGAGTATACAGCACCAACAGTTAACTTTCACCCTGAAATGTGATACCACTTTTCCAATTATAGATCTCCACACTTGTAGCTGCAAATGGGCTGATTTTTAAGGACTTTCTTCGATGTTGTAGTGTGATTCTGTGACAAAACTTGAAGGAACTGCTGTGTTTTATGCAGTGTCTCAAGGTGACAATAAACATTTCCCATAGTTTAAACTACCCGATACATTTAAAATATTGAATCTCTCATAAAACGCCAGAATGAGAAATTTGCTGTTTAAAGTTTTATCTCCATTCTCCTGGGGTTTTTGGTAAGAGAAATGACAGTTTTCATGGGTGAACTGTTCAGATTCTGAGAAAGTTTGGGGGTTTTTGTTGGTTTTGGTTTTTTGTAGGTTTGTTTTTTCTTTGGACTGAGTTCTTCAGTAATTGATTCCTGGTTTATATTTTAAGTTAAAATCTCAGTTTAAAACAAGAAAGCTAAACAAAAGCACTAGCAAGTAAGAGTTAGTGTGTGTGGGGGGGAAGACAATTAAAACAACATACTTTCATGTTGCCTCAGTGGGTTTAAATGGAGATTGGACACTAATGATGAAATGGTAGATTTTTTGCTTCCTACCTATCTGTTCAGTCATTAAATTCATTGTGATTTTAAAATCCATTGTTGGTGTTAACATTTCCTGCCTGGTAATCCAGCAAATGACATCACAACAGCACCTCTCTCTAAACATGTACAAGTTTCATAAACTGCTTGAATGCAAACAAAGTATGCAGCTTAATTGAAATGGTAGGCAACTAGATCAGATCACATGGATCTCATCAACAAACATGCTTAATTGTTTAAAGGAAAAATTGTCTTCTTGGGGTGGGGGAAAGGTACTGCCTGTTTTCAGCACACTGATCAGCTTAAAGTCAAGGATGCAGGTTTAATGTTTTAAATGTGAGTCTCTAACATTTAAATAGCTTTATTGTTGTGGGTTGGGGTTTTTCTTAGTTTTCTGTGGTTTTGTTTTTGACTAGGTACATATTATTGATCCATAAGATAAACTCGAGGGTGTTTTCTGCTTTTGCAAGGTCTTTTGCTTGTTTTATGGTGTGAATTGGCGGACACTTTACTACACAAACTGTAATAACTGTTTTCAGGTAGAATCCGAAAAGCCACGCTCCCCAAGAACAGTTTCAGAGGAGGAATGTCTGGAAATGATTCCTTTTGAAATATGTAAACTTGAAGTAGTAATGCTAGACAAAGAAAAAGGAATGTCGCACAGAACGTTCTAGGGCCTTTCACTAATGAAACAAATCCTGACATTATTACTTCCTGATCTTCTGATTGCGTGTCTGGTGTGTACCGAACTTCAAAATTAATTTGTTGCTTTGAACATTATTTAAAGGAAATAAGAGAGAAAAGAGTGGTTTCTTTGAAGCATCATTAGTCAGTTATCAGTCACAGTAGACGCTTTACTACTGACTTTTGATCTGTTACTAGGTCAGGTATGTTTCCAAAGATTTACCCTCCTGTAAATCTTTGAGCCAAAACTGGTCGTTTTTTCCAGCTTCGTCTGTCTTGGAGATAATTTTGCATTGAATTACTTCGAATGCATTCACAAGAGCTCTGCTGGATTCAGATTTTATTGGATGGTTGATGTCAGAGTTAAAAAATGTTCTCGGGAGACAGCAAGATTTTTGGAATGTCCCGGTACCCTTGACTTTTGTCAAGCTGTCTGCTAGCATTACCTCATCAGCTTCTTTTAGAGTGGAGTATAAAACATGTTCAACAATAGCCTGCATTAAATCCCTTATTATTAAATTAAAATACAGTTTCATTTAATGGTCGGTAACTTTATTTTAGTGAAATTCTACCCAACGCAATGACTTAAGACCTTTTGTGTCTGGGATGTTGCTCTTCCACCAGGAAATGTCTAAGCACAATACGTAAAAATAATGGACGTATTAATATAGAGAATAACTAAAATCCAGACAGAAGATTCAGTTATTAGATAAAGGCTGAGAATATTTGATTGTAAAAGCCAGGGAGAATGTCTCTAACTCCATGAGTCTTGGTCAGAAAGCAGAAATGATTCACCTGTGGACCTTGCCCGTAGCCCAGAAGTTGTTTACTTCTGTTAGTGGATGCTGCTGGCGCTGCACACCCAGCCTGCTGTAACAAGGCTTTTTAAATATAATTTAAGATAATTTGATTGCACAATTTTGTCTAGGTCTCCATTACAAAAGAATCTTAAAATACTCCTCATATTAATTAAGAAAAGCAAGAGAGAAAAAGAAAATGTGGCAGGAAATTAAGAAGCTGTTTGCAGAAATGTTTGTAAGACATTGCTGGTAGGCAGTGTTCGAAAGAAGAGGCGAGAAGGATGGGAGGTGCAGCAAACCTTGCGGGAAGGGACAAGGGGACATGTATGGGTTTAGGGAACTGAGCACAAGTCTTGAAATCAAAGCTGAAGAGGATTACAAATATACTGGTAGCTCACATGGGCTGGTGATGATCAACCTGTTCTGGCAGTTGGTAGTTTACAGCGGTATTGTTGCTGTCTAGGATTCTAGTAGAGGATCATGTTTCCCTTCAGGTTTTGTTATGTTCATAGCTTTGGTGAAGAAAGATGGTGTGTCAGGGTTTTGTCTTGTATTCCATCACTTGCACAAGAGTTCAATTTATTGATCGTCCATGTAAAATGCTGGGTTTAGGCCAAACCTAGGCCATTTAAAATGTTTCATTATCATGTGTGTTTGGGGTTTATTTTGGCTCTCAAGTCTTTCCATATATTGTTTTTTTACCTGCAGCTGCAGGATTGTTTATGAAGCATGTTGCTTTTAATCACAGTCATATTTTCTTGGAAGTGGCAGTTGCAAACGTGGATTAAGAATTCCCAGGAAAAACAGTTCTCAAAGCACACACCATCCTCAGAAATGCCTGCCATCAATTCTGGTGGAGTGTCGGGAAAGAAAACAATCTCACTTTAATTTTGTTAGTTCAGCATGCTTGTAATGCATGTTTGTGTTTTGTGACAGTGAGTTAATAACCTTAGAACTCCAACAGACCTCTAAACATGCTTTATATAGCATTAGGCAACACGTGGCCTTCGCCTCAGAAGCATCTGAACTTCAGTGGCAAGTGGTAGGGCTGCATCCCTTGGACAAATCCTGCCCTTCAGGCAGAGACATTCCCTCTGCACCTTAAGTTAAGGATCAACTCCTGTAGGCTGCAGAACATCTTAATTGCAGGCTGTGAGAGTTACTCAGAGGGAGGCTGAACACTGAGAAGTGCTCATGTGATACACCAGGTATGCGATCTCCTTAGCAAAAGGAGTGAATGCCTGTAGCAAATATGCCTGGCTAATTTGAAGAGCAGCAGAAACTAATGTATTCAGTTAGTGAGCTGAGTCAATAAACTGATTGGAAGTTTAAATAGAAACAAGTGAAATGCATGTAACAAAACCTTTGCATGCTTCCACACATTTCAGCAGTGGAGCTGTTAGTGCTGTGATCCGTGGGTGAGATGTGTCATAAGGCTGTGAAGTGTCACTCAGCAACCTCCCCCAGAATATCACTGCTTCTGAAGGGCTTCTTAACCTCCTGGCTTTTGTGGAGCAAATGTTCTTACTGGCTACGCAGGCCGGGTTGAATGATTGCACATCTTAAAGGAAAACCAGCTTTTTGGTAACAGGGACTTGAATCACTGCCTTGACAAACCAGTTTGCTGCTATTTATTGTGCCATAATTCTTTGCTTCACAACTTAATCTCAATTGACTCTTGTAAGGAGCATGATGTTCCTTTCACAGAAAAAAGTACAAATGAAATGATGGTGACTGAGGTAACTGAGAGTTTGCTTAACAATTGTGTATGGTTTTCAAGGCTAATTTACAATGTAGGCTTAGATTACTTCTTTAGAATACAAGTCAGGAATCTGCAAGGATAGAAAGGGCACCACGAGTCAGTTGGCTTGGAGTGGGATGAGCCCTTTTTTTGGCTTGGGGAAGCCTTCAGCAGGGGTTGACTGCATCGCATGGCCAGTGCCCATCCTCACTGCCTCGTGTCGCTCTGCTCTGGGCATACCCCCTGCAGAGGAGCCTGGCCCCATCTGCCACTCATGGCCCTTTGTTTGCATGTGTGCCAGTCCATATCCTGTTAACTGGCCTCCTCGTCAGTAAAGGAGATTTCGAAAAGCAGGTTCTGATCAGTATTTCAAATAAAACCTGTGTAGTAGAATTCAACCATGAATAACCTGAAGTGTTGAGAACATGGATACCTGAGCAGTGACCGCAGAATCCCCAGAGAGAGCTGCTTCTGGAAGGTTACCCCCATACACCTGACATTTCTTGGTGCAGTAAATCAACAGCTTTCTTCCCACAGGTATATCAGAAACCTGTGGGACTCTGCCCTCATAATAACACCCTCTACACAATAGATTAGGTCTGCACAAAAAAAAGGCTTTAGTGCCCTGAAAGGAACGCAGATGTGGATGAAATCCAAGTAGCTTTGGTGTTGAAAACCTTCCAGTGGATCACAACAGAATTAGAAAGGTTTATTTGCAAAAGGCCTGTAGGTTTTAACTCCGAAAAAGCAAACCTCTTCTATTATAAATTGTGTTCACAAATACATCTTTAGAACACAAACAGAAGTTTCCTTACAAAGAGCCATATTGAGCAGAGCTGAGCCCAGCAGTTCAGAGATGTTGCAATTCCTATTTTGAAAGCCTTGATTTTAACATAACAGAATGTCCCAGAGAAGAAAAGAAACAACAGTTCTGCAGACAGCTTGGTTAACGTGGGTATTGGAGCATAGCTCAAGGTAAAAATGACGTCAAACGTGTAACAATTTTAGCTTAGTAATCTTCAAATGAGATATTTTCTTTCTTCCTCTTGTAACAAGTGCCTCTGCCACGCAGCCTTGTAACCCTCAAAAATGCTCCTGTTGATCCTGACCATGAACCGGATTTATTTTCTGCAGTTTTAGAACACTGAACGCAGATAACATCTCAATGTCACCCAATGTTCTGAGGCCCAAGTGGCAGTGATGGGGATGGAAGCTGGATGCTGTGGTTACTCCCTGGGGGACTGGGGAGCCCAGGTTTTGCTGTGGCTGCTCCCCCTGAGCCAGGGTCCAGGTTTGCTGCAGCATCAGTGTGGGGCTGAGTCAGGGAGCCGGGTCCACTGAGTCACTGCCGGGTCCTGGTATTGGTGGAGCCTCAGGGAAATGGATGGTTTAAATACTGTGAGAATCTTTATCAGCACAGGAAATGACAGCTCATTAAAATACTAACCGTTGAGCCTGTTTAGATCACTGTCTGGGAAAAAATTAACCATTGAGGGTTCAGATAACTTGCAGGAAGCAAGGTGCTCTGTGCAGACTGTGAGCACAGGGGGCAAATTAATGAGCTTTGCTGATCGTCCAGCAGCGTAAAAACATTCCTGTTAGAATCTATTTTGCAATGGTTTCTAAAATCTCTTAACTTCCCAAGTCAGTGTCATGCTGGAACAAAACTGCCAGTTCCTTCTGAGGGAGGGATGGGCAAAATAACCAAATACGGTGCCTCTTACCAAATGCCTTCAAATTGCTTTTGAGCTGTGGGATGGATTTTCCTTATGTTCTTCCAGGGGAGCGGAGGGATGTGAATCTAACACTGAGAAACTCTGTGGGAGGAATGGGTGTTGGGTGTGATGATTTAATGGTCTTTTGCGCAATTGTTCAGAAGGTGGAAGCCTTTGCTCTGGCCCTCTGGCCTAGCTGTCAAGAGCTGGGCTTGCTTTAAAGACATTATTAAAGAGGGTTGGAGATGCTGGAAGCTCCAGCCCAGCACGCTCCCTCCTTCCTTTGTCACATTCTTCACTGCCACTTAACTCCCTGTTTTGTAGAAGGAGATAATCCCTGGCCTTCGGCTGCTCTGGGGCAGCAGGACCCTGGGATGCTGAATGTGTTTGTGTGGACAAAACCAAAGGCACAATGCTGTTTTCCTCCTGGTTTGCTTCTCTGCTGATGCTGTGTCATTGTGGATTGTAGCACTGGCATTTCCTAAAAGGATGTTTTTCTGTAGCCCAAATAGCTGAATCTGAGTAAAATATGTATGATGGTGTTTGTCCCCAGACCCAGGGAGGGTCCGGACGAGGACAGAGCCAGGCAGTCCGACAGCACCAGTCCCATGTTAACAGTTAAACGTTGGGGTTCTTCCCAAATTAACAGCTGTGGCTATTCCAGAGTTCATCCATAAAATGGGGCTCTGACTCAATATTGCATCACCTTTCCAAGCAGGGCTTCTGTGCGCTTCAGCCTGGCGGCTTGTTTGCACCATCTCTTCGATGCCTGCGCTTCTCATTTCCCTTCGCATTGTTATTCCCATGACAAAACAACCTCCATGTTTTTAAACCTGCTGTGCTTAATGTTTCTTGATCAATGGGACTGATTCCAGTGGTACCGCTGAGCACATGTAAAGCTCAGAACTGGATACTGCTGAAGCTGGTATTTACATTTTTGTTTTCCATCAGAATAAGTGGACTTTAAGAACTGCTTAGGGTTACTGAGCTGCTTAAGCATCAGTGGCTCCAAGAGGCCTTTTACAAATGAGAAACTTTAATTAGCAGTAAACCTCATCATATTTATGTTCCTAAGAGGTGAGTCTGCAACGGCAGCTTCTGTGCTCCTTTGGAAATACTTGCTAGATCTAACATTTCCCTCTGGAAAAGCAGGCAAGGGCACAAATGTGTAAGATGGGAACGTTATATCCTAACTCGTGGACTGGTAGCTTTCATAGTGCAGTGTTACTGCAGTGATACTCAGCTGCAGCATTTGATAGAGATCTGTGCTGCAGCATTTAGCACAGCCTGTCATTAATTACCTGAGCACTCACAATTCGAAAAACAAAGGTTATGAAATTGCAATAGGTCAGGAGCAACCTCTGCTCCTAAAGATCCGGTAAGATTAAAACCAGGCCTTTCAAAAGGGCAGCATCAGGACAGAATCGTTTTAAAGAAGTAATTTTAATAGTAGTAAAAATACAATGGAATGTGTTGAATAACTCCTACTTTTTGTTGCACTGACACAGGGAAATGCTTACTTCTTTTGTTCCCTCCTTGTTTGGGGCTTCACCTCCAGGTGTGTGAGAAAACTTCCAAAGATTCTGTTAAAAGCCGGGTCTCCATGGCTGGAGACTTCATTGGAGGCTCAGTCATTCTTTGAAAAGCAACTCAATCAGTTGTGGTGTGTTTTAACAAACACAGCTTTGCTGTAACCGGAATGGAAGCTTTAGAAGTCCAGCTCGCACAGTCTGTACATAGAGAGTGTAATTCTTAAACAGATCCTGGAGCAACTTGGCTGGATTCCTGTGTGTGGTGCTTCAGAGAGATGTGAAATTTGGGGTTATTGGGTGGGGGGGAAAAAAAGCTGTATTATTTTTCATTTGAATAGAAATAATGGCTTGAAATCAGAAGCAATCAGCTGCATCTGTTTAATTACAGGTACCAGGTAACTCTGAAACAGGCTTAGCAGTGGCTTCTTCAGTGAAGCTGAATTCTTAATGGGTGTTTATGGTGCAGTATTAGAGTTCAAGTAATGTTTTTTACTGCCATGTGATGATTTTACTGAATTGAGACCGGACCAAAAGCTTCTTGGAAGCCTGTTTTCAGTTTCAGTCCCTTGTGAAGCGTTCGTTTTCAGCAGAGGATCAGAATGAATTCAAACAAAATGTGATGGTTTAATGGTCGCTGTTTCAGAAATTTCCTCCAAATCAGAATTTCTTCAGAGTTCTCCACACACACAGAGCCAGCAATCCCGAGCAATTTGCTCTGAATCTCCTGGTAAAACTGCAGCAAGTCTCTGTGCTTTTCAAGTGAATTGTGCTGAAAGGACACAACAACAGCACCGCTCCTTCTAGGAGTGCATCCTTGTTGCTGATTAAGTGCAAAATTCATTAATAGCAATGATAGCCACCAGTGCCACTGATGGTGTGGCTTATTTTGACAAACAACTTCTAGTGAATGAGCTCTTATTTATGTTTTACCTTTTTAAAGCTCGAGTCCTTAAGCAGCTTGCCCAGACGGGTAGGAAGGGGCAGCAGGTTGTGTGTTTGGGGCTTTTCATGTGTGTTTTGTTTCAGCAGATAGAGCCCCCAGAGTGCGGATGAGCAAAGTTCTGTTGTGCACCAAGGGCCTTTTATTTTCTTATCCTTTCATTTTCCTTATTTGAAAGACAATGGGCTTGATTCTCAAAGGGAAATGCAAGGAATTGGGTTGAGATTGTTCGACAAACAGGGTTATCTTCCCCTATCTTCCCTTCTGAAGTCAGATGTGTAGATAGGCTTGTGGTTTGCATCTTGACTCCTGAAACTGGCTTTTGAAGGTCTGTCTTTAATTCCTTGCGAAGCAGCACAGAATTGTGATGCAAATCTGTCCCTTCTGCCTATGTACTTGTATCTGGCTTGAGTGTAACCCCTGAAGTTGTGCACAGCAGTCTTCCCCCTCCTCCTTTGGTAAGAACAGGGTTATTGAGTTGAACTTCACTAGGTCTGCAGGGGAAAAAACACTGCCTGGTTTGTAATTAAATAAAATGAAAACTGATTTTTAAGACTTCGATCTAGGTTTAAGATTAGATGTAAGATTATGATTTTAAGATGTAAGATTATGTGTGTGCTTTGGGTATGAGGTGGCACATACCTTAGCTGGTTGATTAAATTACTGACTCACGTCAAAAGAGTACAAGTGACCGACACTGTCCCACTGAGATGGGATTTCAGGAATTTCATTCCTCATGCTGTGGATTCGTTATTCCCCAGACGTTGGTCTGCTTCATTTGACTCCTTATTCACATTTAAGCCCCTTTTTTTTCAGTATTAAAGTCTCTGTGGCTGTGCAAAATACTGCAGTTTGAGAAGCCACGGTCCTTGCAGGTCTTCAAACCAGCTTTACTCAAATGCCTGTTGTGTGCTTGATTCTCAGTTGTGCTCACAAAAGGGGAAAAGAAAAAAAAAAGCTGAATATTTTTAGTGCAAAAAATTGTGAAATTGGGTGTTGGTGCCCAGGATCTCCTGACGCTGTCGGAGCTTGGGTTTCATGGCTTTGTTCGGCTGCTAAATGGGAACTGGGCACTGATGTGCTTCGGCTTTCAGAAATCATTTGAGCAACCGAGCATTCTGTTCATCATTCGTCTCTCATCATTTAAATAGTCCTCATTTCATAACCCTGCAGAAGGCTAAAAGTAAACTGTTACCTTTCAGTCGCTTTTCCGGGCATCCAAATGTTATCTGGGAAAGAAAAGAAGCCTCAAAGCGTAACCTTTAAAACTGTGACTCCGACTGAGGAGCGAGTCACTGGGAGAGGTTTTACCCGGAATGCTCAGCTTCACAAGGGATGGTGCTGACCAACCAGGACTCCTTTGTCAAAGCTGATGTGCTCTTGTGTAAAGCAGGGACTGGACGGCCTTTGGTCTCTGCTCGGGTTTTGGTGGGGTTTTTGTCCCCTGAGTTCTCACCAGTGCGGGCACGGAATTTCCTCACCCGTTTGGACCATCGTGATAGTGAATCATGAGGGAAGCAATTGTAAATCGTTCTCCTTGTAAATATGGGCACAAAAATTCTTTGCCTCTGGCTAGCAAAGGAAATAGAGGTAGTGGAGGAGAGTGAGCCATGGAGTTGCTTCAGTCTGCGCAGTTTTGTACACTCTTTAGAGTGGGGAGCTGGGTTTTAACTGGGCTTTAGCCTGGAAAAGGGAAGATTGTGTCAGGAGACTGAGGAAAATCACTGTAGTGGCTGAGCCCTCCTGCAGTCACTCGCAGAGGAGGTGAGTGTGTAAAACTGAGTGCATCTTGGTGTTTGAAGTGGTTTACTCAGTCCTCCCTGAGGTGGTTGTGTAGAGATTCAAAACTGAAGGGTTGAAATGTAGAAATTAATGGAGTCTTCTGCTTTTGTTTGAATGTAGGTGACCATGTTGATTTCCTTATAACTAAACTGTCAATTTTAAGAATTTTCACCACACCAGCTCAGCTCGTGGTGGTGCTTGTGCTCCTTTCTTCTGCTTGGGGCTTTTTAAAGTGTCCTGACAATTATTAAGGCTCCTTCGGACTTGCTAAAGGGCCCCGTGTGTAGATTTCAGGAAGGGCACAGAGGTTGGTGTTGTGGGCAGGCTCTGGTGTTTGCAGGATGGAGGTTGGAGGCTGCTGCAAGGCTGTCCTGTGAGAGCACCTTCCCGCAACAGAGAAAGGAGAGGGCTCCTGCTTCCAAACCCGTATCTGTGATCTTTGTAACGTTATTGTAAGGACAAGGCGTCCGGTAACGTATGGTAGCTTTTGTGCAAGTCATCTGCCATAAACCATGGCATGATTCAGAACAGGGTTCATAGTTCCTTCTTTGTTCCTTTGTTAATCACTGACTTGTGGGAGGTGCCTGCAGAATTTGCTAATGCATTCTTTTTGGGTAAGGATGACGCACAGATTGTCCTAATAAGGACTTAGTTTGAGAAAGGGGCCGTCTCCTCGGAGAAGATAGGGGCAAGTCATAGGGCGAGCAGTTTCTTTTTTAACTGGGGGATGACACAAGCACAAGTCATTTCCTTATTAATCGGTTCAAACCAGTTCTTACAGGAACTGCTGGTGATAAATGTGGGACTTCTCAGAAGTCATTCATTTGATTCTCAGCACCGCAGCAGTGCACAGCCTCAGCTGGCCTCTCCCTGGCTATAAGGAAATGCTCTGGCTCACAGCAGCGCTCTGTGTAACCAGCAGTGCCTTGTCACTGCTTTGCTCTGAAAGCTT